>MVGT01004291.1:61101-124813 GCA_002174775.1 Macleaya cordata
GAACTTCTATTTTAGGTGGGTTTCCTTTTTATATTTAGTTAGGATTCCCTTTTCCTTCTAGGATTGGGATACCTATTGGAGGCTATAAATATAGGAGTAAGGCATTAGCTTAAAGCATTCAGAAAAATAACATTGAGAGTGTGAGATCTCTTGAAAGGGTTGTGAATCTGAGGATAGAGAGAAGAGTGTGAGAGCAATATTGTAGAGAGAAGTAATATTGTAGAGAGAGAAGTTTGAGAAGCAAGCTAGAGAAGCTTGTGAGAGTAGTTGAGTGTGTGGCTTGCTTTGTAATCCCTTTGATCTTAGTAAAAGAAGTTATTCTTTGCCGTAGACGTAGCCAAAGAGTGGTGAACCACGTAAATCGTTTGTGGTGTGTTTCTATTTCTTTTCTCTATTATTTTCGTGGTAGTATTTGCTTGTCATTGTTTGTGGTGAATCCTAAGCATACAGCGGGCGAAAATCCTAACACTTCTCTAGCAAAATTGGTTTAAAATTAACTATATATGACAGTAGTTGTCCCATAAATCACTCAATTTTTCATGGGGTGAGGAGTTTTAGAATATTGATGTGATTGTTTTCCTTTTAGGGTCTACATGGAGATGATCCTAAGGTGGTAGATCATCTTCAAAGAAAACCAGTTTCACAACAAATCACCAGTACAAAAAATGACTTTCGGATACGATTCTAAAGCGTGTCTAAAAGCCTGTAGTCACAATTTCTCATTTCTTAAATCAAGTGACCACAGGCCATTTTTGTCACCGTGGATCCAACGTTACTATTTCATGTCATAAACCATGTCTAAATTTCACCACAGTGACAAACACTATTCAAATTGTTATTCTATAACTTTTTAAACACGATATGGTACTGAACACTATACAACACCACGTGACCAACAGACCGTAGATGTAGGTATAGGTTACGTTGACCAACCTAACGCCATGACCAATACCTACATTGTTTGTCAATTGATCACGGTTTTCAAGCAAAAACCTCAACCAATTGACAAGTTCCAACATTTGGCTTGTTAGACACGATGTTTACAAAATACCGATACAAAAACATATTTGGTCACGGCTTTCCACTATGAACCTCCGTAATTTTAAAAAGGGTAGTTATGGATCCACCCTCGGAAAAATGCATCAGTGGGGTAAACTGCGTCTATGCTGGGGTAGTCTAATATCTATATGGGGTAGATTGTTTTTTAATTTTTTTTAAAGAAAATCGTGATGTAGGCTCACCACTCTGTTTTTTTTTAACAAATAAAAATTGACTGAGAATTTGGATTTGGGTTTAATGATATTGAAGCCGATAACATAAATTTATTAATTTTAGGTCCTCTAATTGTTTCATATTGAAGCTCTCTAGAATGTTTTGTATTGTGTTTTCTTGAATACTATTTCAAAATTTTGATACAAGCAGTTCAAAACAATATAATCAGAAAGAAAGTACAATAGAATATGCTCTATAGGTTAATCGGACGGGGACAAATCCGATCTCGAGTTAGTAAATAAATCATAATAATTAAGTTTGGCATGAGTGCAGCAAGTTAATTCACTGTGTCATCTTCATTAATAAGATGGAAGTTGGATGGGTTTTCCTATTTCCTCACTTGCATTTTTCGCGAACATATTAATTTAGATGGCATAATGAAACATAAGATTTCTTGTACTAAGAGGATGATTTTTTATTTCTTTTATTCAATTAATGCATCCTTAGTAATGTTGGGGTAAACTGCTATATTATATGCCCAAAATTTTGTCAAAGTTTTAAAAGTTGAAATGGGGTGAACTGCTTCTAAGATGGGGTTAATTTTTTTTAATGACATAATGCCAAACGCTGAAAATAACCTGCAAATAACCAAACACAACAATATATAAACTGGCAAACACCTAGATCCAAACCTTTCATATATAATTCAAACCATTCGTGTCAATGATACATCAAACCGTTCTTCATCTTCTCTTCAACATTTGCGAAAAACACTACAAAATAGGACACATGAATGGCGGGCCTACAGTTATAAGTTTTAAAATGAATATATGCCTCTCGTTCTACTCATACTACACACGAATTTCTACCCAATAGATTCAATCCAATCGTAAAAATAGTAAGCATTACATAAGATAATAGTACTCCTCCTCCTCCTTCTCTGCATAGACCATGTAACGTATAAAACAACCTCTCTCGCACTCTATATAGTAATATTGAACCACTTTCACATACCCTGCTGTAGTTATTTGGGACTTTGGTACCTCTATATTAAAATTTGATCCATGAATTGATGCCCCAAATGTATGTACAAGGTATGTGGGATCTACTACTCGATGAACTTTACTGATATATACAGTCGTATAATTTGACTATATCTGTGTATGTATGTTGTACGTATTCTTTACAATGAATGTATTCCTTATACTATTTTTATCAAATGAACACTTGCATTAGAGGGGTATTTTCTAATTTCTAAAGGAAACTCTACTTCAGCTACACTTTATCTCTAGGGTGATACTACATATGGGTGCAACTCGGGCAGGTTGGGTTGGGTAGGGTTAGAGGCCAACCCGAACCTAACCCGAAGTACAAAAAATTAGGCCCGGACCCGAGCCCAACCCGACCTCGGGTTTGAAATGCCAGGTCCAAGCCCGAGCCCGTAAGAATGCAAAGAGAACTCGGGTTTTCGGGTTTGAACGATGAAGTTGAAATTTACAGATGTAACAGATTCGGAAACTTCTTCAATGGTTGATAAATCGTCAAAAAGAAGCAGAAACTATTGAATGTGAACTCATAGTCCTGACATCACCCATCGAAAATACTTTTAGCACCCCACCTTTAAAAAATTTCATCACTAGAGAGAGATTGAGAGAGAGGGAGAGCACAGAAGATCATCCAAAAGAGTGGAGCTAGAAATTCAATCTTACGACTATGATGACATCTCCTTCAGTAAAGAAATCCAACGATGGATTGAAGCTCACAGTCACAGAGAATAGATGATGGCTTAACAAGATCCTACTGTATTGAAAAATATTATATGACCACTCTCAGACACAGCTATGTGATCCATGTGACCATGTCTTACTTTGTTCCCCACACTTTATATTTAATATTTAATGTTTTATCCCATAGTTTTGTTCCCATCACCGTAATAATTTATCTTTTCCATTGTTAAATAGCTTTGTCCCATATCGGTGATGGGTCCATAAATATTGAAATCATTTGTTCTCTTGTTTGTATGTTTTAATGGATATAAATAAATTCTCTTTATGGTCTCCTTCATCATTGAAGGAAGATAACAAATTTATCGATTTTTACATGGTATCAGAGCGATACCACGCTTAACGATCCAAAATTGTTTCATTTGTTTTACACTACAAACATGACTGGATCGAACTCAACATCACCATCAACTGAGACTTCAAAGGGCACTACTCAGGCATCTGGATCTGTCATCACTCGTCCAAGTAACCTTGGTAACCCCTACGAAATTCCTTCCTCTGATAACCCTAGTATTGTTTTATATTCCCCAGCACTAAATGGTGACAATTATAACATATGGGTTAGAGGAATGACTATGGCACTACGTGCTAAAAATAAACTGGGTTTTGTTGATGGTTCAATACCAAAACCTTGTGTGAAGATGATCTTCCTTCCTGGCAACGATGTAATGATCTCGTTGGCTCATGGATCTTGAACTCGGTTGTGCCTGAAATACGGAGTAGCCTAATGTATGCTGATTCTATTCGTGATATTTGGGTTGATCTTCGTGATCGTTTCTTCCAAACTAACGCACCCAAGATATATCAATTGAAGCAAGCTATCAATGACCTCAAGTAGGAAGATTCTAGTGTTTCATCCTATTACACAAAATTAAAAACATTATGGGATGAACTTGGATCATTATCCTCAATGCAACCATGCATCTATCATCGTGGTAAGGGGCTCCTCGATCAAATTGAGCAGGTTCGAACCATGGAGTTCCTTCAAGGACTCCATGATCGATTCTCTTCAATTAGGAGTCAAATACTCCTCATTGATCCGCTTCCACTAACTTTAAAGGTTCATGCCTTGGTTCGCCAAGAGGAGCAACAAAAAACTATAAACAGTTTGAACCAACCTCATATTGATTCTGTTGCACTTCATGTTAATGGTGGAACTCGTAACACTCCACAAAATTCCCCAAAGCGACCAAGGCCTTCATGTGACCATTGTGGATGTTTGGGCCATACGAAGGATCGATGCTACAGGATCGTTGGATATCCACCAGGACCATCACGTCAGAATCAGAACCAACTGTTAGCTAATGTCGTCGCTCCAGCTCCAGCTCCAGTAGGAGACGTTCCAGCACCTATTCTCACTGCAGCTCAGTACACTAGGTTACTCACGTTGCTTGAAGCCAACACATCAGACCAAACAACTGTTCCAAGTGTTAACCTTGCAGGTACTACTCTCACTGTTTCCTCCATAAATTGGATCATTGATACAGGGGCGACAAACTATATCACTCATTCTTTATCTAATTTTGCATCGTATGGTTCAGCACCCCCAAATACTTCTGTGCAACTTCTTGATGGAAGTAAAGCATCTGTTTTATATGTAGGAACTGTCATTTTCTCATCTACATTAATACTTAAAGATGTTTATTATATCCCCACATTCAAATTTAATTTAATTTCAGTTGGCCAACTAACCAATTCTCTTAAGTGTTCAGTTGTATTTAATTTTAATCAATGTCAGTTTCAGGACCTTACCACGAAGCAGCAGATTGGTCGGGGTGATTTACGCGATAATCTCTACTACCTTCAATCGCCTATTGCCCTAACAATATATTCTCCTAAGAACTCCCAACTTTGGCATTGGCGATTGGAGCATCCCTCAAATCCTAGACTTAATTTTTTATCTAGAAATTTTTCTTGCATTAGTATTTTGAATCAAGCTCCATGTGAGATATGTCCACAGGCTAAGCAGCCGCGAATTTCTTTCCTAGTTCGTAGTTCTATTAGCTCTAGGCCTTTTGCTCTCATACATTGCGACATATGGGGTCTTTTTTCCCAAAGTTCTTCATCTGGTGATAAATATTTCTTATCCATTGTTGATGATTATAGTCGTTGCACTTAGACTTATTTAATGAAATCAAAATCTGAATGTTTTAAGTATCTGCAGTCTTTTATTTTATTTATACATACACAATTTAAATACTGCATATCAAATGTATCATATGGATCTGGAGGAGTGTTTTTACCACAAATTCAAATTGTCCGTTCAGATAATGGAACAGAATTTATGTCTAATCAAATGAAAAGTTTATTTACTCAATTAGGTATTTTACACCAACGTAGTTGCGTAGCAACCCCACAACAAAATGGAGTTGTTGAGCACAAGCACCGTCATTTACTTGAGGTTGCTCGCGCTCTTCGCCTCCATGCTCATCTTCCTTTACGTTTTTGGGGAGAGTGCCTACAAACTACAACCTTTCTTATCAATAAAATGCCCACACCTTTGCTTTCATACAAATCTCCACATGAAATTTTGTTTGGTTCACCACCAAATTATAATGATCTTCGTGTGTTTGGATGTTTATGCTTCGGAAAAAATATGAATGTCAAACATAAATTTGATAACCGTGCTAGACCAGGGATATTTATCGGATATCCACATAGTCAAAAGGGTTATCGAATATATGATATTGAAACAAATGTTGTATACACCTCACGTGATGTTACCTTTCACGAATCTACTTTTCCTTCTGCTGATTCAAAAGAAAAAGAATCAATTGTCAGACCTTTCTTAACTTAGGAAATTGATCCACCTATTGTGCCAAGCAATAGTGCAATCCTTCCCACAAATTCCGCTGCTACAAGGGTATCAGTTAATGAATCTGAACATCAGACGTCCCCTACTGAAATTATGAGCTCAAAAGAGCCCTCAACTCCAATATCGAATGTATCCCCTTCGATATCGCCTGTTGAAAATAATATTCCCAATCAACTTTCATCTGAACAAAATAATCTATCGGATGAAGAAAATGACAACCAAGAATCTCAAACCACCGTTATAACTCATCCTACTAGAACCAAACGACCACCCACATATTTGAAAGACTATGTGTGTAATGCTGTTATCATTTCCACTCCTTCTTCCTCAACAGAACCTCTATATCCAATGGCCCACTATCTTAAATTCTCCCAATTCTCATCCAGTCATAAGGCATTCCTCACTCAAATTCTTCATTCAGAAGAACCTCGTACTTTTGCAAAAGCCATGCAATTTTCTTATTGGCGAGAAGCTATGAATGCTGAAATTAAAGCCCTTGAATCTAATAATACTTGGACACTTACTAACTTACCCATTGGAAAATCTCCAATAGGATGTAAGTGGGTATATCGTGTCAAGTTCAAATCTGATGGCACAATTGAACGTTATAAAGCTCGATTAGTTGTAAAAGGTTACACCCAAATTAAAGGAATTGATTATCATGACACCTTCGCTCCGGTTGCCAAACTTGTCACTGTACGAATGCTATTATCTATTGCTTCAGTTCGTGGATGGTATCTCCACCAATTGGATGTTAACAACGCTTTCCTTCAGGAGACTTCTATGAAGAGATTTATATGAATCTACCTCCTGGCTTCTCCAAACAGGGGGAGCACCGAGTATGTCGTCTCAATAAGTCTTTATATGGACTTAAACAGGCATCTCGTCAATGGTTCTATAAATTCTCCTTTACTTTATTGAAAAAGGGTTTTCAACAATCTCTTGGCGATTATTCACTTTTCACATATCATAAAGATACTATTTCACTTTATGTGTTAGTCTATGTGGATGACATTGTAATTACTGGCAATGATGATATGTCTATTTCTAATCTTAAACGTTTTCTTGAAAAGACATTTTCTATTAAAGATTTAGGTTGTCTTCAATATTTTCTTGGGATTGAAGTTTCCCGTTCTCCAAAAGGCATATTCTTATGTCAAAGAAAATATATTCTTGACATTTTAAATGATGCAGGATTAACTGGTTCTCGCATCTCCACTTCTCCCTATCGTCGTTTAATTAGTCAATTATTATATCTTACGGTCACCAGACCTGATATCATTTTTGCTGTTAATTGCCTAAGCCAATTTATGCAGAAACCCACTTCTGTTCACATGGATGCTGTAGTTCGAGTCTTACGTTATCTCAAAGGATCTATAGGAAAAGGTATCTTACTCTCTTCCTCAAGTTCCCTCCATCTTAGTGGTTACACTGATTCAGATTGGGCAGGTTGTCCCACTACTCGTCGGGGTATGTAACTCTGTTAGGCTTTAACCCAATTTCTTAGAAAAGTAAAAAATAGCTCACTGTTGCTCGTTCCTCTGTTGAAGCTGAATATCGAGCTTTAGCTAATCTTACGAGTGAGATACAATGGTTAACATATCTTCTCCAGGATTTTCGCATTTCTTGCACTGAACCCGTCCATGTTCATTGTGACAATCAAGCTGCAATTCATATAGCTGAAAATCCTTATTCCACGAACGAACAAAGCACATTGAGATAGATTGTCATTACGTTCGTGAGAAAATTCAAAATGGTCTCATTGCTCCTAGTTATGTCCGTTCTTATGATCAACTTGCAGATGTTTTTACGAAGCCACTTGGCGGTGATCATCACCAACGAATTATCAGCAAGTTGGGTGTTATAGACGTATCTTCCACACTTCCAACTTGAGAGGGAGTATTGAAAAATATTATATGACCACTCTCAGACACAAAGCTATGTGATCCATGTGACCATGTCTTACTGTGTTCCCCACACTTTATATTTAATATTTAATATTTTATCCCAGAGTTTTGTTCCCATCACCGTAAGAATTTATCTTTTCCATTGTTAAATAGCTTTGTCCCATATTGGTGATGGGTCCATAAATATTGTAATCATTTGTTCTCTTGTTTGTATGTTTTAATGGATATAAATAAATTCTCTTTATAGTCTCCTTCATCATTGAAGAAAGATAACAAATCTATCGATTTTTACACACTGCGTCTCTGCAAAACCCTTATCCCCAACACATATCTTCTCTTGATCTTTCTCAAGGTCGCTAGCCTTCAATTTCTATAATTTGAACTCCAACTCCAGTCCCACTAACCCTAAAAGCCATTATTATGTTTGGAGAGGGGGAATAAGTCTGTCATTAAAGAAAAAAAAATGAAAGGTCAAGATTCAAGGGTCGTGGAAACCAAAAAAAAAGGGTGGGTCTTAGAAATAGCATCTAACGTAGAAGGAAACGTTAAAGAAATAGAAAATTAGTAAAAGGTACAGATAATTTAATGCCAAATATGAATTTATCACAGGTAAGGTATCAGGTTCGGGTTCTTTGGGTAACCCAAGCCATCAACCCGAACCCAACCCAATTTGAACTCGAGTTCTTAACTTTGAACCCAAGCCCTAGCCCGAGTTTTAAAACCCCCAGCCCAAGCCTGAACCAAAGTCGGGTTTAACCCGTCGGTCTCGGGTTCCCAAGTTGCACCCCTAATAACATACTGACATACTGTCACTTTTACTACATTTTTTTATTATCAAAGCTATTTATGAGAGCAGCATGGTAATTTTAGAATGTGTACAAATCACGAGGAGTAAAAAATTAATTCGTAATCGTGTAGTAAGGAATGCAGTAGGTTTAGCATTTTCCTTATCTCTATTAAAACTCCACTTATATTCTTACAACAATCATTGAGGCCCACATAAAAGGTGACCATAAGGTTGATTTTGATCTATACGTGACGTGGAGATCATTCTCACAAAAAGAAGAAGAAAAAAAATTGATCATCTCCATCCGGCCCCTGGTCCAGTGTAAGATAAAATGAAAGTGAGATATCAACCATGTACAAATGGCCTCAGGACTTGACTTATATCGTAATATATAGACAAAGTCAAGGGTCTTTAAGTCATTGTCGCTGCCCGACCATACAAAAACGAGCGAAGAAATTCTAGATAGGCTTTGGATGAGACGCGCCAAAAAAACCTCTGCAACTCACCAAAGCTTCATTTCATGGCTTCACCTTTATCCTCCGCCATTGTCTCTCATCATAACAGTAGTACTTATCTTGTTCATCGCAATTTTGCCGCCACATTTCGAAGACAATCTTTCCAACTTCCAACTCACTCTGTATTTCGCTTTATTCAAACTTGGAAACAAGATTCAATAAGAACAGTTTCCCTCAAAATTCGCTGCATTTCTGAGCAGAATTCTTTAGAGGTTGGTTCAATTCTCCTTATAAATTTATTTACTTCTCATTTTGAAACCCAGCATAATTTTTGTGTTTTTAGTATATTTATTTTTCATTTTTTGTTTAGTCTACTGTGAGAACAAAGCATATGTTGCCCTCAGTTGCCAATTTTACATTACAAATTTACAATTCAACCTGTAATTTTTTTTGGGTGAGATTGGATAAAGTTGTATGATCTTTTCTTCTAGAAACTACAATGTGTTGCACAATGGGCTTGTCAATTGTTGCCCCTGTTGCCCAAGTCAGCGGGTCGAGCTTGGCGTTGTTGCATACTTATTACAGCCCGATTCAAAAAGAGAAAAGAAGGATTGAATTGAAGCTGTACCACTACTTCAAAGTAGTGGACCTAGTGGTGCCTTTTCTATACCCATTGGTGGTAGTTCCCTGCGTTGTTAATGGCTCCTATCTCTAAGCCTGGTGGTACCAATTTCGTCTTTCTTACACCATTACTTGTAGCCTCATACACACACACAAAAAAAACCAAGTCATGAGCATGCACAGATGTCAAATAAACTTGTGTCCATTAGTGTAATGACATTTATAAGATAAAAACAAATGATAGAATTTTTCATTGTTGGTGTCTTCCTTCTGCAGGAATCTTCAAACCCTCATGATTTTCCATTGGTTTCATACCTCTCAATCTTCTCTCATGGAATCAAGAGACTAGAAAGTGTATTTGTTGCTGTCCTCATTTTCATTCAGATTTCATCTCCTTTACCTTTGGCCAACTTGGACCAGTCATTTATATCTCCTGCAAAGGCAGTTCTTTATTCACCTGACACCAAGGTCCCAAGAACGGGAGAACTCGCTTTGAGAAGAGCTATTCCAGCAAACAAGGACATGAAAGCTATACAGGTAAATTGATTTGTCTATGTCATGCTTTGATTGAATCTAAGACAGAATCTGATCTATATGCTAATTTTATCTTCTAGGATTCTCTAGAGGAAATCTCGTACCTGCTGAGGATACCACAGAGAAAGCCATATGGTACAATGGAGGGTAATGTGAAGAAAGCTCTAAAGGTATTTTTCTTCTTCTTTTCTTCTTTTATATTGCTCATTTCTTCCTTTTTCATGTTCAAATCCTCTGATTAAAGGAATTGTAAGAAAAGGAAAAATGAAACTCGGTTGACTACTTGTTAAGTTTAACGAATTTAAGCACCTAATTAGTAGTAGGTCTTCAAGTTTTGGGTGCTTAATCATGTTTCGACAGATTTTTTTTGAAATCAACTTACCACCTTAACCACACTTCATCGAGTTGCATCAGCTCCGTGAGTTTAGCGCGTGTCTTACCTAGTTTTGTTCTTTTCACCATGGCACACAACAAATATATGATATCACTCATCAGTTTACTAGTTGAAGGATAATTCATATCCCAATACTTCAATGTTGGAGTTAATCACTAGTTTTAATTTGATGCAAATTTATAACTTTTTGGGTTAGTTGGCATGTGTCTGCATCTATTTTATGCTACCCGTTAATGACTTTACAAACGAGTCATTCGCATGCCATTTTCATGCGATGGAAATATCCGCAAAAGGACTGCACATTGTTATTTTAAATCTCTTGTTGAGAGAGAGTAGGCAAGATGTAAATCCCCTGATGCATATTGTCTCAACTCTGTTCTATATCTAAATCTTTTATATTTAATGGTAACCAATTTCAAATACTCTCTTTCAGATAGCAAAGGATGAGAAACAATCCATCTTCGATAGCATACCAACAGATCTAAGGGAAAAGGGCTCAGTGCTGTATGCGTCTCTTTTAGATGGAAAGGTACAATACAATGAAATGATTTGGTTTTTCTTTCTTGACTCGAAAAGGAATCTGTACTATTCTATTTTGGTGCCTATAACATATAGTTGCATCAATGTTTTATCATCTATGTCAACTTCACCCTCAATTAACCTTACTAAATCAGACCTGACAAACACACAATTGACAAAATCCAGTTTCCAAGTTTATGGTTCGGACTTTGGAGTTCGAACGAAGAATTGGAAGTCCATACAAATTTATTTTACTGGGAAACAGAAATGTTAACGTACCTGGATGAAACATTCTTGTTCACAAAAGATAGCTTTCTTCATTTATTGGGGTTCAAAAATCAGTTTTCATCATAACACTTCCTAGTTATGCATTAGCTTTGATGCTTCAAAAGAATTTCTGAAATAGGCTAGTAACTTGTGGAATTTCAAAGTACAAATCATATTGGTTACCATTGTCCAGGGAGGATTGCAGAGCCTTCTCGAATGCATAAAGGAAAAGGACCCAGATAGAGTATCCGTAGGTCTTGCAAATTCACTCGATACCATCGCAGAACTGGAGCTATTGCAGGTAACTCTGACTGTGAACATTACAGTTTACAGATAATTCGTAAAGTAGCAAAAAATTGTTCCCAGGCAATCAAGATCAGCCTTCTGGTTCCCAATATCTAAACTATTTCTCTACATTCATGCCAGTGCAGTGTTAGTTGGATTTCACAGTGTTTTTTATTAACTTTGATCAACTATTTAAATTTAGCACGTTTTGCATAGCTACTTGATTTCTGATAAGATTAAGATGCGAAGTTTTGGATTTCAGGCTCCTGGATTGTCATTTCTGTTGCCCCAGCAATACTTGAAATACCCGAGGTTTGACTTCTCTTCAGATTAAATATTTCATATGCAAGTTAGTTCATATTTACAAGAGATGATGCATGTGAACATTTGTTTATCACTTCCAAACCCATCTAACAGTTTTTGCACATTTTTCGATTTTGAACACAAACTACGGCAATTGATAAACCAAGCAAGCAGGTGGTTCAACACGTATTCTTTCAGAAAACCTCGACATACATGTTTGTAGGGTATCACTTTATGCAACAAGGATAAAAACGGGACATCTTTTCATGAAACCCATTTTGTTGTTTGGGAGTTCAAGGCTTGTAGTTAAGAGTCTAAGACTGAGCGTTAGTAGTTGTAACCTAAGATCTAGTGACTTCAAGAGTGTCTTGCGAAGTGTGTTGCTTTACAATAATCATCTTCTTACACTAGGTCTATAATGATTCAGAGGCCTATAACATGTAAAGAAAAGGATGTCGTGTCGTAGTACATTTTAGAGATTAATCATATCTGCAAATGCTTATAGGGGATGTGTAATATACACAATTATATGAGGTAACAAGGATTTTAACTCATGTTGAGTAAAAATTGTAACCTGACCATTGCATTGGAGCCATTACATTTCCATGTAATACTCTGCAGGCTTGCGGGGAGAGGAACCGTTGAATTCACCATTGAGAAAGGAGATGGGTCAACATTTTCTCCAGCTTCGGGTGGTGAAGCAAAAGACCATGCCACCATTCAGGTTCGCTAAAGCTCACACCATTATAGAACGATCAGTGTATGACTTGTTTGCATGTACAATTTTACACAACTGGGTCATTAGTTATGTTACATGTCGAAAAACCATTTTCAGGATGCTATTGATATATGATAAGTAATGAAGCCTTATCTTGCATGAACTCGTGCTTGATAGACGACAATCAATTTCTGTTAGTTGGGCACATTTTCACTTACCTTCTGCTTTTAAATACTATGGTTTATGTAGCCACACCTGTAGGTTGTTAGGATCCTCATTTGACCCAAATATTCATATGCACACCCAACATTCATTCTGCTAACCCAGGTCTCCTTTATAGTCTGTCTATATTGGTCCTCATTCAAGGTACTCTAACCATTAATATTGTGAACCTGTTCTGTGATCATGAAATGGTGTGAAACTACTGTGTCTTGTTACTTCACTGTATAAATTTCCAACTAATAGTGCAGCACTTCAGGGACGGTTAAAGTCGTGCTGATTATGATCAGACAGTCCAAGCTATGGACATTCTTCTCAACCTTGACATAATTTTGGCTTTTAAGTTTAGCTCTAAACCCCACTATGTAAGTTTGGAAATGGCCTACATAAGAGGTGGCTAACTAATTGAGTAATATATGCCACAGTGTGTATTTTGACACATAAACCTTCAATTATCCACAATTTTTAATTGATTGTGAAGATTTGCTTTTCAGGTTGTTATTGATGGATATTCAGCTCCATTGACAGCAGGGAACTTTGCAAAACTGGTAAGGTAGTTAAACCTCACTTAAACCTTCATGTTTTTTACACAAACAAATCCACTTGTTTACAAAGTATAATGCATACCATTCTGCATAGTGCATAACACTGACAGACAATTATACGCAAGTTTACCAGACATGGGACCTGACTCTTATTAGCAAAGATGTTCATTTATCTCATTCTTTTCAATTATCAAACCACAACATACACGACTACAATGATGCACTATAAGCTAGTGATCCAGATTCCATTTTCTTATTGGTATTCTATTTTATACCTTGCATAAGAACATTACTCAAGTATTTTAACTATCTAGAGTGTTGATTCAGCACGGTGAACACCCGATATCTTTCGCGAGGCTAAGAAGTGGTTTATCAAGTCTCATAATTTTTCTGTTTAGATTTTCTTTTTGTAACTGGCATCACCGTCACTGGATTAAACATTTTTCCATTTGAAGTACTAAAACAACAAAATATTGTTCTTTCAGGTGGTTGATGGGGCATATGATGGGGTAAAGCTCAACTGCACAACCCAAGCAGTTCTTTCAGACAAAGACGTGAAGAATAATGGTTATAGTGTCCCATTAGAAATAATGCCATCTGGACAATTCGAGCCGTTGTACAAAACAACACTAAGTGTGCAAGTTAGTTTTTGTTTTCTTCCATGTATTGATTTATTGATAGCTCTCAGCTGACTGATTTTTCAGTAACTAATAGTTCACTTGTTTCTCCATATGGAAGGATGGAGAGTTGCCAGTGCTTCCGCTATCTGTTTATGGAGCAGTTGCTATGGCACATAATGAAGCCTCTGAGGAGTTTTCATCACCATTCCAGTTTTTCTTTTATCTCTATGATAAGAGAAATGTAAGAACATTTTTTTCAATTTACTTCACAATTCATAATCATGGTGGAAGTAATCTTTTTTCTATTGATATTATAAAATGGGCCAAATTTTTATCCCACAGGCTGGCCTAGGAGGGTTGTCTTTTGATGAAGGTCAATTTTCTGTATTCGGGTATGCCTTTAAATATCTGAAGAGAACCTTTTACTTGTTCTTCCATTTTTATTTCCATTTCTTTTCACTATAATCCTTCAACATTTTCCATTTGATATCAGATTCAGAGGATATGATTCCATTTTCTTAAATTCTTACCTTATGAATTTACAGATACACAACAGTTGGAAGAGAAGTACTTCCACAGATCAAAACAGGTGACGTGATACGATCTGCAAAGCTAGTGGAAGGCCAAAATCGCCTCATATTACCTAATGAGCAATGATCTCCTTATAGCCCATCTGAGTCTTCACTTCATTCTTTTAAATATATTGATTTCAGGATGGTATCCATAATCCATCTGATTTTCTTGATGTGTCGTGCTGTCAAATTTATTTCCTCGCTCGGTTGTAAGAATAGATCATGGGTCTTTCAAATTGAAAGCACAGGGAAAAGAATTGGGTAGTTACCCAAGAGTTGTCAAATGAATTCTGATTGTGCCTCTTCGAGCATTTGAATTCCCCATACTTAAGATAAATGATATTCTTAACACCTAGATAGCTTATGAATGCATTCAGTAGGCTTGGACCAGTTCAAGTTATGTCCTAATAATTAGGCTTGTTTAGGATAGGCTTGTTTGGGTCCTGATGAAATACTCTTGGAGAATTGATCAGATATAAAACAGAAAACTCTCTTAGAGTAAGTTATTTTTCTTTTTCCCTACACGAAGTGAATAATTATTCAGATCATGTCTTGAATGAAGTTCTTAAAAAATACTATATTGGTCAGAATTCTAAATTAGAATGTAGAATCAGTAAGCTATGCAGTTCATTCACAACAAATCTTTCATTGGGTAAGAAATAAGATAAACAGATTAGTTGCATAACATCAATTGACTAGAGACTACGGCAAACACCGCTGAGATGTGTATAATTCATAAATGACCTATTCCTTCAGACAAATTACAGAACAGAACATTACTAGCATAAACTCTTAAATAACAATTGAAGTTGTAAGTTGAAACAATAATAACAACAATTCAGTACTTACATAATTTGGAGTAGAAAAATTCAAGAATTTTCACCCTCCTTCACACCTCTGATTTAACCATGAAACAATATCCCTGCGAACAATATTAACATTCTCATCGGTTTCTCCAAACAATAGCGAATGCATCATCCCATCATAGATCTTTATACTCTTATCCTCACTTTTGGCTGCTTCATAAAGAGCTCTACTCACATCTGGGTCTGTAACAACATCAGCACTCCCATGTAACACAATGAACGGAAGACTCACTTCAGATAACTTACTATTCAAATATTCAGTAACCCTTAAAAGTTCCATTACTGTACCCAATCTTGGTTTCCCGCGATATCTCAACGGATTCTTTCCTCCAATAATTTTCTTCTCTGTAACCTTAACTGATTTATCTAAAAGATCAGCTGTTGGAACAATTGGCAACGTCGGCATGAATTTCGCCACAAAGGTAAGAACTTCTGGAATTGGCCATCTGGGTTTAACTTTATCGGAGATTTTACACATTGGAGCAGCCAAAATTGCGCCCTTAAATCCATTTGGGTCTTTAAAATGGATCAAAAGACAAATTGCTCCGCCCATTGATTCTCCATAGAGAAATGAAGGCAATCCATGAAATTCAGGTTTTTGTTTGACTGAATTGAAGAAACAGAAACAATCATCAACAACTAGGTCAACGTTTGGGACAAAAGCTTTGAGACCTTGAGAGAGGCCATGGCCTTGAAGATCTAGGGCAAAAGAAGCAAAACCCATCTGAGCAAGGAAGATTGGGGTGGACTGGAAAGTCCAACTGATGTCGTTGCCGTAGCCATGGACCATAAAGATGATGCCACGTGGAGGGGTAGAGAGAGGAAGCCAGGATCGAGTGAAGAGAGAAAGGCCTCTGGGTGAGACGTAGAAGGATTTGGAGGCTTTGATGTTTTGGGATTTGTAGTAGTCTTCTTCTGATTCAGGTGATTTTCCCCAAAAATGGAGGCGTTCTTCAGAATCCTCCATCCTCGGAGAAGGTAAGTTTGATTTCGTGACTGACTGATACTGTTTGTTTTTGTGGGTGTAGCATTATCTTGCGTAACGAGTCGGATAACCTTCGAGTCGTTGAGACTTACTTGTTCTTACACTGAACTTACACCTGTAAGAGGGAAGATGATCTAAAGACTAATTTTATATGGGATTTTGTTAACATGTGCCCTTAGTTTTGTGTTTTGTTTAGTTTCTTAAGGTTGTCCAAATGGGCTGATTTTTTGATATGTATGTTATTTATACTATTTGGATCATATCTAAAAAAATCAGCTCAATCGGAGTCCTCTAGCACCCTCTAGCACGACGAACACTTAATTTAAACTTTAATAGTATGAATGAACGGCTGATATTTAAAGTGATTTGTTTAGAGGGTTAGATATCTCTGATTGAGCTGATTTTTTGTGGACATCTTATAAATAATGATAATATTATGCTTACAAAAATTCAGCTGATTTGAAGACTTGTAACCTGCAAAAAAATCCCTTCAAAAAAATCCTTATCATGTGCCCGTTAACAAGACCCTTTTATATGATACCTACTTTTAGGGTTTTATAAACTTTGTGGTTGATTTTTTTTTTCTTTTAAATACTGTAATTTTTTTACCTAAACTACCATTCCCTTACTAGAATGGTAGACTACACAGAGTGGTAAATGGTCTATGTCCATCTCCTCATTAATATTTCACAAAAGACCTTATCATTTTTTTCACCCACATGTCGTATAAATATTTTGAGTTAATGATGAATCTTAAGGCTCTGTTTGGCCGCAGTGAAATATACTAGACTGAATTTTCTTTGATCCATTCTGAGAAAATTCTGAAACTGGTCAACCAAAAAGTTAGTTGTCTGACACTATATCCTCGTTGGGTTTACTTTGCATGTGTTCTTCTTATATATGTACGCGTCTAAGTGGTGGAGCTAGGAATTTTTTTTTGATGGGGCACTTGTAGTGAAGTAAAAAAAGGTAATTTTGGATCTACTAAATTAATTCAATTTTTCTTTACTTATTATTATACCTTGCTTCCATTAGCTTATGGGCGCACATGGATATGATCTACGACCTGCTTTTTTATGGGGTGATCTCCTCGCCATGTTGATCATCCTCACAAAAAATCACTTCGTTCTGACGATCAAAATTTGATTAAAATTTTAAATTTTCTAAATCGTCCATTTTTACCACTAAGAGTTCAACCAACGTTTTAAGAGGTTAAATTTTTCACAAAGAAGTGATTTTTTTTTTGTGATGATGGTTTACATATTGAGGAGATCGTCCCAACAAAAAATTATTCATTGTAGCATATCTATGTAGGACTAAAAGTTAATGTAAACAAGGTGTAAGAATAAGAAAATGTTAGTAAAACTGTATGAAGATATGTGGACTAGAATTAGAAATTATCGATACTTCAGTTGACACTTGAGAGTATAAGCTAATCAAGGTTGAGTGGACTCTGAAATGAGAACTACTTAAGCAAAAGTGTCATTTATGTTTAAAAGTTATTGGAGGACCAAACTATTAAATTTGTTTGGGTGTTATGTGGCTCTACCATTAAATTTGTTTGGGTGTTATGTGGCTCTACCACTGCCTTAATCGAAATCTAAGTAAGAAGGTGGTGAAATTGGGGACAATATCGGTGCTATAGATTGACTCAGAGGCGGAACAGAAAAGATGTATTTGTGACTTTGCTCTTTACAATGGATTTTAGTTTATACCGCAGAAGTGAGTGCATCAAAAAGGTAACACACCAATTTTCATGTTTCTTGAAAACTAGTTTTCAAGAATGTGGAAGTGAGACTACAATGATATGACTCTTGGTCCCACTACTAACAAATGGTCCAATAGGCCTCGAGTTTCACTAGCGATTTGTGTGAGTACCTAGGATCCACATGGTTGATTTTTCATGAATATTTGGGCTGTGCATTTTCTCCCTCTTTGAGTCTTGAGTCTTGAACATTCCATGGGCCCACACATCTCAAACTACTGGAATAGCCACAAGTATCATAACTCTGGGAGATTTTTCATTACATCCACGAATATATCCATCTCTAATCACAACAATTTCTAACAAAAATAAATAAATAAAAAATTACTCAAATAAATAAATTAAGTACATTACCTAATCAGGCCAAAATTTGGTCGGCTCCAACCTAACTAATATTTTGTGTTTGATAGGCAACGGATTAGGACTTGGACCCAGGAGAGCGGGTCCAAGTAGAGCTCTTATTGGAACATTGTTGAACTCCTATTGGGATGTACATAGAGATGATTCAAACACTGAATTTTTGTATTTTGTTAATTTTCTATAATGCAAATCCTCACAAAAAGAAATAGAAAATTTTATATTCACCCGTGAATTTCATCCATTTAACTTACTTACCGATGTGTTGCCAATTAAATTTATAGAGAAAAAATGAATTGAATGCACTTCTTAAATCATTCTCTATTTAGAAATTTTAAAATTCCAATCAACTTTAATTCGAATTAAAAGTTCTAAAACAATGTAACTTTTTGTGAAGAAGATCTACTCCGTGGAGAAATCATCTTAACAAAAAAGAAAAAAAAACTAACTCTTATATCATCTCTAATGACTTACAACCTGGTGTAAACGGAGTGAAAAAATAAATGGAATATTAACAAACAAAAACTGAGGTGCCGACTTGCAAGAAGTCCATATAGGATCATGATCTAGGTTTCTTGGGTCTCAATATGAAAGCCCATCGTAATCTTAAACAATGGACATTTGATACATAGCAGGCCACGAAGCCTTGATAATAATTCAATAATGTCAAACTTTTTTCATTTGTGGACTGTATTTATCATAAGCAACTGATACCCTGTTTTTCGTCCCATTATATTATGGTACACACGAATTTCTGTCCAATCAATTCCTAAAAAGAGTAAGCATTAAGAGTCCTCCTCGTAGACCATGTAAGTAACGTATAAAACAACCTCTCTCGCACTCACTCTCTCTCTAGAACTCGAAAAATCTTCTGTATTTCGTTCGTACTAGTCCATTTTTACAGCAGCCATGGCTTCTGTAAACAGCTTCACAGCCCAAAGGTTTCTTCCAATCACAAACCCAATCAGAGAATCGAATAAGTTGCTCAAATCCAGCAGCTTTTCTGTAAAGGGTCTGTCTGGTTCGTCACTTCAGAGCTTCAACAAGATTGAAAAATCAACAAATTCGAGTTTCTTGAGAGGAAAGAAAAGAGATTGGGTAATTGGGTCGGTTGCAGATGAAATAGACGTAATTCCAGTAAAGAGTAGCGATTCAATAGATCAACAAGACGGAGTCATAGCTCAAATTGAGAGAGAAAGGGAAGGAGAAAATTTGAGTAATCAGGTAGGTGGGTTTGCTAATGAAGGAAGGTTATCATTTGAGGGAGCTGGAGATTTAAAGGGGTTCTCTTCTTCTTCGAGTGTTTCTTCGGAGGGGATAACAGAAGGTGAGGATATTGAGAAGTTGGTCGATAGAACGATAAATGCGACGATTGTTCTCGCTGCAGGGACTTTCGCCGTCACCAAATTGCTCACCATCGACCAGGATTATTGGCATGTAAGTACTCTCTCTCTCTCTCTCTCTCTCTCTCTCTCTCTCTCTTGAATGTCTTAGATTAATTTTGTCTGGTTGAATTGAAGATTATTGTTCAAATTATTTTCTTCAATTTGTGTTTTTCTTTAATTGTTGGTGGAGATCTCACCGGGTTTTAAATAATTTTTCATTGCTGTTTTTGAATACTGTGAATTCTTCGTTTTCTTTCTACTTGGTTGGGATGGGAGGAAAGAATTGGATATGGGTCTCAGTTTTGTAATTCTCTTTGGACTGTATGTTGATTGTTAATTTGTTTAGATGTTTCAGTGGAATCCTAAATTTTATGCGGTTTACTGGAAACATTCATTATAACAAAAGGACTAAATAATCCAATCTTATGATAATTTAAAGTGATTTTGATTGGTTTTTCCTCATCGAAATCTCAGATGTGCCTTTATGGTTTTGGATGTACTGTTAACAATTGTTGTAACTAATTTGTTTCTTTTCTGGGTTGGGTCATATGGATTAAATTTCTTTCCTTCTGTGGGTTAGTTGTATAGATTTACATCTTAATTTTCCTTTTCTTTTGTGTTTTCTTGGAAAATAAGGGTGAGATTTTCTAACCTGAATTCTTGTTCTGTTTTAATTTTATCAAGTTTCCTTTGTTTATTGTTTGGGTGGAGGAAGGTTTTTCAGGCTTTTAAATGCTATTTGAGGATGTTAGTTTTGAATTGGAGTATCTTTTCAAGAGATTTGTGTATCTGATTGTGAACTTTTTCTTATGTCCTATCTGAATTTATTAAGAAACAAAACTGGGATCCTGATTTGGTTTTGTGTACCCCTGCCATTTTAAAAGAGAATAATTGTTATTGCATTTGGAATTGTAAACTTATTTTCTTTCCTTTATGTTTGTTAGGGATGGACCGTTTATGAGATTCTAAGATATGCACCTATACACAACTGGGCTGCTTATGAGGAAGCTCTAAAAACAAACCCTGTTTTAGCAAAAATGGTGATAAGCGGTGTTGTCTACTCTGTAGGGGATTGGATTGCACAGGTAAGCCTTCCTCTTATTTGGAGATTTCTATTTCTTGTCCATTAACTTTCATTACATCTCTTGCTTACTCCTTGCTGAACTCACAGTGTTATGAAGGAAAACCTCTCTTTGAGTTTGATCGGACTCGCATGTTCAGATCAGGACTCGTTGGATTCTCTCTTCATGGATCCCTTTCTCATTATTATTACCAATTTTGCGAGGTGATTATCGTTGTTGAGGTTTTGTTAGAGGTGGTTGTTTAAACTTTTTAGTTGATATTTGGTGAACATCTCAACAAGTTCCTCCATTTTGCAGGCTCTTATTCCCTTCGACGACTGGTGGGTGGTCCCAGCCAAAGTTGCTTTTGACCAAACTGTATGGGCGGCACTTTGGAACAGCATCTATTTTGTGGTATTAGGATTCTTGCGTTTCGAATCCCCTGCCAATATTTTTGGTGAACTGAAGGCTACATTTTTGCCCATGTTGACTGTAAGCAAGCTTTCTGCTCTTCATCTGTAATTTTTACTTATTCAAACTTCCTGGCCTAGAATTTTCGTTTTTTTTATTTCCAATTTTCTTAAATGGGTAAAATTGAGATTTATTTATAGGGGACGAGAGAATTAATAAAAATCCATGAAGTTATTGATTCAGAAAAGCACCCAAGAAAATCCCATTTAAACACAATCATCAAATTCAAGTCCCTTCATCTCTGGGACCACAGATGACCAAAGATAGCTTAGGGCCTTAGAGTCCATCAAGATATCCTCCATATTCTTCTCAGCCTGAATGAACACTCATGTTCCGTTCAGAATTTTCATTTTCCATACCGATCTTATGGTAGACCTATTGAGAAAAAATATCTATAGACATTCTTTTAGCTCGTCTGCCCTTCTTTGCTCTTCTTTTACCACCCAATCAATGATATATAATTGATGCAATGTTCCAATTGAGTCGATTTGTTTTTCAGAGCTAAAAACTTCTTTTCTAGGACATCTCAAGTGATTTTGCTCGATACCTAGTCATGCTAACCATGCCCATTTATACAGTTAGTGAAAACAGGAAGTGCCGTCTTCTCAGAAATGCCCTAGTTTTTCTACATGCTAAACTCAATATTTCCAATCTGAAATTGATTAAGTGTGTTCTTACTGGCAGATTTCTGATTGTTGAAACCAATGGAAGAAATCTAGCTCCTCATATGTCACCCACCTGTTTGAATTAATATTTTCAGACTTTATTCTGGACCATGGAAAGTTTGTACTAGTTGACGCACTCAATATTGACTTGGGTGAAAGAGGTCTTCTAGTTCTAGTTGTACCCATACCCTCAGATGGTTGTTTAAGAAACCCAATTGAGTATAAGAAATACTTGATTACAACTCATGGAAAATTTAGAAATATGGCTGAGTTGAGTGGGTTCTTAGAAAACACTTATAGTATCTTGGACTACGAGATAGGTTCAAGTGCTTAACGGACTTTAGATTCCACCTACGTTAGGCAACAATTGAGTTCAAAAGAACTAATTTGATCATTTTCTTCACTGAGGATCACTGGAAAATTTTGAGAAGAAAGACATCATGGTGCTGTATTTGAAAAACAAATCTAGTTCTTGTCGTCTATGTGTGCCTATTGACAGCTCCATTGCGTTTGAGCTTAAGCTCATTTTTCTGCTCCTGATTCTATATAGTGGCCTTTATTTATGTATTAACAGGGTTTTTGTATGTTTCCTTGACAGGCGGGGTGGAAGCTCTGGCCTTTTGCTCACCTGATTACCTATGGTGTGGTCCCAGTAGAACAAAGGCTTCTATGGGTAGACTGTGTGGAACTCATCTGGGTGACCATACTCTCAACGTGAGTATCTAACATAATCTGTTCCAGACTTCGAATAACTCTTACAAGGGCAAACTGTTTTCACATCCCTGATAATCAAGAAAGGGGGAATTTCCTCCCTTTTGAGACTGAGGACACAAAGTTCATGTCTGAAACTTATGGTTGTTTTTTCGTTGCTAGGTATTCAAACGAGAAATCAGAAGCAAGGAATGATACATCACTAGAGACAAACTCCAGATCTTCATCAATCAGTTCCCCTGAGGTATAGCGTGGAAACTATGTTACTCTGGTGTCTCTCTGGAATAAGAGACAGCATTACAGAATGCTAATGTGTTCCTGTTTTTGGGTTCTTACAGGAGTAAATGAAGTAAGATTAGCATCGGATTTAAGAGAAGAGCAGCTCATTTCTACGATATGTAAGTAGTCAAGAGAGTGCTAGACCACGTCGCCCTATGGATTATGGCTTGAAATTGAACCAACATCGATGAGAAAACGCAACGGGACTGGTTGCTTATAGTTTGTCACTCACCTTAAATCCTCATGTATATGTACATTGTAACATTTTCCCACTTATGTATGTATTGAAAATCATATTATACTGATTTATAGAACAATAAGATGTAACATATTGTCCAAATAGAAATAACATATATAGTGCAAAGAAATTTTTGTTAGTAAGTGTCATGGAGATCTTATTTCTGTAAAGAAGCAAAAGCTTAACTATGAAAACCACACTGGTTGCGTGATGTTAGAAGAAAAGCAAAATCACAGGAAAATAGAAGGAAATAGCAAATTGGCAATGGCAAAGGATCGATCAATTACCAATAACCCATGCATGAACATTTTCCATTCGCGAAATGATGAAATCGGCTGTGATCTCTTACAACAATCTCACGATCGTAAATCTTAGACACAAGTTTCAAAAAAACATGACAGTCACTGCACATTCTTAGGTTCTTAACAATACAAAGAGGAGCCCCATGAACAGTATCAATGAGACCGAATGCAGCAGCCAACTTCTCACTGTGATGAAAAATTGCACTTTCTTTCTCCTCATCGGCGATGTCAAACAACACTAGCTTCTTGTTGGGTGCATACCCAATTGATTTTGATTTACCAATCATTTCATCCAACATGGTGTAGATCTCCCTGGCCCTAGAATGTGATTTGTCTGCGACAAGGAACTTATGAATCACACCCTTCGATTCAATCAAACTGAAACCAGGTTCCTTCTTCACTCCTCCATCAATCATTTTCTTCCTCGTAGAAATTGCATCATTTGATCTTCCTGTTGCTTCATAAATATTCGACATGAGTACATATGAGCTACTATCACTTGGATGAAGCTCAATTAGATGCGTAGCTGCAAACTCACCAATCTCTACATTTCCATGAGTTTTGCATGCTCCAAGTAGTGATTTCCAAATAACAACATCAGGCTTGATGTGCATTTTTTTGCAAATCAAGTCCTTTGCCTCCTCTAACCGTCCGGCACGACCAAGAAGATCAACAATGCATCCATAATGTTGAATCTTTGGTGTCATTTTATATACATCTTTCATGGCAGCAAAGAAGTTCAAACCTTCATCAACTAGGCCAGAATGGCTGCAAGCATTAAGAACAGCAGCAAACGTCACATCATCAAATTTGAAATTCTTTGCTTCCATTTGAGAAAAAAGACTGATAGCTTCCCTTCCTCGGCCATGGATTCCAAGCCCTGCAATCATGGCATTCCATAACTCAACTGTTTTTTCTTCAACTGCAGCAAAGACAGGTAAAGCAAGCTCTATATACCCACATTTACAGTACATATCAACAAGTGCAGATCCAAGAGTGGCACTCATCTTAACATTGTTTTTCTGAATATAAGAATGAATCCATTTCCCAAGACTTAGAGCACCCAAATTTGCAATTGCAGGAAGAACAGAAACCAGAGTAACATTATCTGGTTCAACATTCTCCAACTGCATTGTTCGAAATAAATCCAAAGCCTCTTCGAACTGATTCTTTCGGACTAGCCCTGCCAACATGGGATTCCAAGAAGCTACATTCACTCGAGACCCGCTACTTTTGAAAACTTGAAAAGCCATATCTAAGCAATCACATTTGGTATACATATCTACAAGAGCTGAACACAAAACGCCATCCACTTCAAATCCCTCTTTGATAATGAAAGAATGAATACATCTACCCCAAAATGCACAACCTGATTCCGCAATTGCCGGTAGAACACTCAGAAGAGTTACCCTACTTGGTGTTATTAAATCCTCGGTCAATGCATCTCGAAACACCGTAAATGCTTCCTCAACTAACCCGTTATGTGCATACGAAGAAATTAATGAATTCCAAGAAACAATATCACGTTCAGGCATTTCATCAAATACACTTCGAGCTGCTTCAGTATCGCCATATTTCCCGTACCCAGATATCAAAACATTCCAAGAAACTATATTTCTCTCAGGCATTAAATCAAACAGTTCTTGAGCTTCACACATTTTTCCAAATTTTGCATATCCATCAACCAAAGTGGTCCACGAAACCACATCTCTATGAAGCATTTTATTGAACAGTTTACGAGCAATATCAAATTCTCCATTAATAGCATAAATATGAATCAGGGAATTTATTAAATAGATATTCGAAGTACAACCCAACTTAGCTATGTAACAATGGAGTTGTTTTGCTTCTTCAACTGTAAATTTCTTCGATCGAGCTTGACGAAGAATTAAAGAGGCCGGATTTGGTTCTTCAGTATTAACAGAAATTTGATTTAGTTGGTTTACAGTTGAAGGAGTGTGCAGGTTAGTAGTAACACTACCGGGGCGTACTTTAGACCCATGAAGAGGAGAAGGAGCGGTTGGTGGGCGTACGTTTAGGAGGTTGCTAGAGATGAGAACCATTGGAGGATACCTGGCGGGAAAGAAACCGAAATAACAGCTAAATATTGGTTGGCAAGTTCTAGTGTTCCACGCTGTAACTTAATAATCAACATAAGGTTGAGTATGAACCGTCGATCTTAATAGTCATTACAAGATTGAATATCTACCGTTTATCTTCCTTCTAAGTTGGGTCTTTCAAAAAACAATAAAACCAGACAATATAAAGAGAGGAGATCCCCTAACTTGAAGAACAATCAAACGTTACCGAAAATCGAAATTAGAAGTTTAGGACTAACGATTTTAGAAACCCTAGATTTATAAATTCTCGAATCTGAAAACCCTAGGTCAAGATTTATTGGTCGATTAATTATTGATGGCGAAGTTGGAGCCAGTGGAGGATCGGAAGAAGAGGAATCATGGATCCACCACATTATTCGTTTTTATTGATTACCTTTTCCTTCTCATATTCTTTGGATTCCTCTGTTTCTTCATCTTTAAGATGATTGGGATTTGATTTGAAAAGCGAAAATGCGATTGGGAAAGAGAGAAGATCTGGGTTTTCTTCGGATTTGCTAATGGGGTAAGTTGATTGATTGATTCTTTTCTTTTTTCTCATTGTTTTTACGAATTCTTTGTGATTGTTCCTCTGATTTCTCGAGTTAATGATATGGAAACTGTCGTTAATTGTGTTTTGGTAGATCTTCTAATCGACTATGGCGTTTCTCAGGGTTGATTCCATAGCAGGGAATTGATGAAAGTATTTTAATTAGTTAATGTTAGGTCAATGGTATAATAGTTAGGGTTGTATTATATTTCTTGTGTTCTTTTATTGGGTTTTTTTTTTTTTTTTTTCTTTGAAATTTGATTGTAAGTGATTGTATAATTGTGCCGAAATCTACCCATGGTAACTGGAAAACAATAACTCATCTTCATATAACACGTCTTTTTCTTATTACGATGAGAGTTGGGAGAGAGGATGGACGTTATGGCTGTTGATCCCCATGTTGTGATGGCGAAGTTGTTTTGTCATGGTGGTCATGAACATCAACAATTGCCTAAGGAACATAAATTTTTTTGAAGGCCTACAATTGTCATGGTAGGCTTTTTTCAGGCCTCAAGAGAAAACCCCTAGCTTTGGTCTTTTGAAATAGCGTTTAAATTGTTTTCTGGAGAAGAAAATCTAGAATCATAGGAATGGGTATTAAAGAATAATTACGTGGAGGTAGGACAGAAGAGGGGGTTGGTTGTCTTTGAGGGGCTGAAACAAAAGCCTTCCTAGTGATAATCTGGCAATGCACGTGCCTTCCAAATATTCTATGTTCTTTTGGCATTTTGTTTGATATTCATGGCCACCATGAACAAAACGACATCTATCACCACCACAAACATAAGGATCAACCACTACATCAATCCTCTTTCTGAACACTCTTAACAACAAGAAGTGTTATACGAAGATGGGTAGTTGGTTCCTTTGTCAGTCACTCCTCTACAGATCTTCTGTCATCATGTTTCCTCTCTCTCTCTCTCTCTCTCTCTCTCTCTCTCTCTCTCTCTCTCTCTCTCTCTCTTATTCTTAAAAAGAGGTCAGTGTGTTGACCTGTGGCTGGAAACATAAATCAAAAGTTTATCAAACGTCACCATAGATGATGGGAAACATAAACAAAAACTGTTCTGCATGACTATACAGATTGAGGAAGCTAAGAGTGAAGAACAGAGGGAATAACTACCCATTCTTCATATAATACATCTTCTTATATCATGAAGTTCGGAAGAGAATACACTCCGTGGTTGATCCCTATAGTTGTGGTGGCAAATGTTGTTTCGTTTTTAGTAGCCTTGTACATCAACAACTTCAGAAAGAACATAAAATCTTTTTAGGCATGTGTATTGCTAGGTCTCTTGGCAGGGTTTCTTGTTTTAGCTCTTGAGAGAGAACCCCTCTATGGCTTCTTGTTTTTCTTCGATGTAATTATTCTTTAATAACCATTTTTGTTGTTCTAATATCTTCTCCTATTTCAAAGACCGACGATGAGGTTTTCTCTTAGGGGCAGAAATGAAAACCTACCAAGAGAACCTGACAACAAACTTGCCTAAAAAAGATTCTATGCTCTTTGTTGATATACATGGTCACCATGAACAAAACAATGTTTGCAACCACAAACATAGGGATCAACCATGGAGTCCATTCTCTCCCCGAACTCTACTGATAATAAATTGTGTTTTACAGATATTGATAGTTGTTTGTTCCTCTATTCGTCACTCCCTTTTTTCTTACTTTAGTCACTTACCTGTAAACTGTTTTTCTGCAGGCCTTCTTGATACTTGAGGAACATGAAACATGCTCGCTTCTAGGATTTAGCTATCATTAACCATTGTGAATGAAGATTATTTTGTTTCATTTGGGTTTTCATCTATGTGGTTTCTTTTGAGAAGTCAGAGCTAGTTTGGGAGTTTTGTGTATCAAAATGTTGTTGGAAACCAGAGTTTTACTTGTGAACAATGAGTGTATTTCAGTGTATGAAACTTTAATGGAATTTTCTCGGGGCCTTTCCTATTTATCTCTTTTCTACTTTATAAATTTGCTAGTAACATGAGATAAGTTTGCTGCTGGATAACAAGTCCTTCCATGGACTACTGGTGCATGTCAAAACAAAAACAAAAAAAATGAAAAAAAGGGAAAAGAAAAGTGTCAAATGGGTTCATGATAGAGGCTTTCTAGATGATAAGTGTGCTTGGGCACATATGGAGATTATCTTATAGTACCCTGATTTGATTCATTTGTTATAGTTTGATCTTCTGTTACCATGTCTGCTCTCTCCTATTGAGACGAAAGATTATTACACCATGATTACACAAGGCCTTGTCCAACAAGGAAGCTGACTTGACGTTGAAGGCTTTTAAACAAGGAAGCTAACTTGATGTTGAAGACTTTCCTAGTTTTAAAAACTTCTATTCTTGACTAATTTATTTGGTATTAGGTTTCCATAGTGTTACAAAATTAGGGTTAGTAGAGATAGTATGAATCTCTATATATACTACTTGTAATCACCGGTACTTTAATCAATGAAATACCATCCTCCTAATTTGCTTTTTATTATTTTCTGTTTTATGCTTCCCATCAATTGCTTGGAAAGATATGCCAAACGTCCATCTTACTGTCGAATTGATGGCTGAAAACTATTCTGTAGATTGAGGAAGAGAGAAGGAGTGAAGAACAGAGAGAACAACAACTACCCATTCTTCATATAATACATCTTCTTCTTATTATCATGAAGTTTGGAAGAGAATACACTTCGTGTTTGATCTGTATAGTTTTTGGTGGCAAATGTTGTTTCGTTTTTAGTAGCCTTGTACATCAACAACTGCCAAAAAGAACATAAAATCTTTTTAGGCGAGTGTATTGCTAGGTATCTTGGCAGGTTTCTTGTTTTAGCTCTTGAGAGAGAACCCCGAGGGTTTTCTCTTAGGGGTTGAAACCAAAACCTACAAGAGAACCAGGCAATACACTTTCCTAAAAAAGTTTTTATGCTCTTTGTTGATATACATGTCCACTATGAATAAAACAATGTTTGCCACCAAAAACATAGGGATCAACCATGGAGTCCATTCTCTCTATGAACTCTCCTCATGAGGAACGTGAAACATGCTCGCTTCTAGGATTTAGGTATTATTAGCCATTGTGAATGATGATTCTTTTGTTTCTTTTGGGTTTTTTTTTTTTTAAAAAAGATACAAGTGGTTTCTTATGAGAAATCAGAGCTAAGTTGTGAAAAGATAGAAGCTTGGGCACATAAAAGAGGAGGCTTTCTGGATGATAATTTGTACTGAATTTGCATGCCCATATCCTATGAGAGGATATTAGAATTAGAGTGTGCCCTAGTGTCAACTTCTCAGTAAAATAAAACCTATCGACAAAATATCTAAAACCGTTGGCGTCAGTCATAAATGAATGGGGTACATCAATTGAGTTACATCTCTCGAATGAGTTAAACCAATGGTTGGAATTTTTTTTGTCAAAATTTAGCGCTCCAGGATCCTGACTTTCACATTTTAGAGCATGACTTTGATTATTAACGGTATTCAATATGCGTCCCTAGACACAGGCACACAGCCATTCTTAGGGCATGCTTAGTGAAAATTTCTAAATCTAATTTCTTAAACATGTTATCTATGGGTTTAGGGATGGAGTTTGATAGTTGGAAGTTTGAGATGGAGTTAAAAGAAAGTTTGATCTGACGGTGGAGAGATAACTGGTGGAAGGAATGGATTTTATGGTCGTTGATAGGCAAATAACTTTTTAACCAGCCATGGACAGTTCATCTCAGCGATGGACAATCCATTGCTCGATCAGTTATTGGATTTTAAGGCAGTGATAATATTTCCTTGGCACAACACTCTTTCCTCTGCAATTTTGATGGATCTCATGGTACAGAGACCCACTAGACTTGCTTCGAATGGTGACCCCAGGTTTGTTAAGAGTTTAGAAGGTTTGTCTCAGACGAGTTACACGTGACTATCCGCGAAGGTTCCTTTGGCCGTAATGGGGATGTGGGGCATTTTTTTTTTTATTGGAATGGGACGTGGGACATAAATATGGGTCTAGCTATGACCCTTGAGTATATCAGCTTAATTGGTGATTTCTGACCATTCGAAATGCTCGACTTCAACAGCTATTTAATTAGGATCACCAAATAATGTTTGAAAATTCAAAAGCATTTAGTAAAGAGGGACGTTATTGCACCCCCTCTTAGAACGCCCCCTTATAACGCCCCCGCCTGTGGGGTTCACATGCGATGCATTTTAGAGCTAATTTTTTTAAAGAATGTTCTTCTCATTATGTATATCATCATATTAAAAAATCAGCTTATTCTAAAACTTTTAACCCCCTCAAATTAGTTCTTAAAAATTGGTAACTATTTGACCTCAAAAATAGTTACCAAATAGTTACTAATTTTTAAAGGTTAATTTGAAGGAGTTAGAAGTTTTAGAGCAAACTAATTTTTTAATATGATGATATATATAGTGAGAAGAACATCCTCTAAAAAAATCAGCCCTTGGATGCATCACATATGAACCACACAGAAGATGGCGTTTTAAAAGGGGGTGCAATAACCTCCCTCTTTAGTAAATAGCAAATTTAACTGAGATTTTTTGGGAGATTGGATCTTAGTAATCAGAGTGGAGTAGAAACAGGAACAAGAACGGGAGTGCCAAAGTATCAAAGTAGCCAATTGAAAAGTATTATTAAAAGTATTATTAGTTCCAAAATACACTTGGAGCAAGAGCGTCTAAACGAGGTTCGAGACAAAAGCGTAAGATTCCAGAGCCAAAGCATCACTCCTATATCACGATTCTAAGAAAAATGCTACAAACACCTTAGATTTGCACCTTTGTTAATACCTCTGATTATTTTATTTAAATTAGACCAAAATTAGACCTCCGGTAGACCAAATTAGAGTCAAATTAGACCTCGAATATGATTTTGTGTGCAAATTCGGGGTGCCTGTAGCATTACCCCGATTCTAGTTACTAAGACTAGACTTTGAAGAGGTAGTCAAAGTATACATGAGCAGCGAACTCAAACATTTATAACTTGGCCTATGCTAGTCACTTCTGCTCTATGATGTACGGATGTAACACGACCACGACGATATATATATATAGGGGATTTTGGCCAAAAACCCCTACTTGGAAAACGTTTTAGGATTTAGCCCAACAAACGTTTTCTTTTAGTCTAAGGCCCAAGAGGGTTTCAGTCAGAGGGTTTCAGTGTGTGTAATTTATAGGAAGAGGGTTTCAGTGAAACCCTCTCCGAGAGGGTTTCAGTCAGTTATCCTTGGGCCTTAGACTAAAAGAAAAAGTTTGTTGGGCTAAATCCTAAAACGTTTTTCAAGTAGGGGTTTTTGACCAAAATTCCCATTATAACACAAAAATTAAATAATATAGAGTAACGATTGATAGATTAAGGATTTGACAAAATCACATCTCACTTCTTCATTTGCAGCTAAAATTATTAGAAATCTGAGGAGTTGACACGTGATTTGTCAAACTTTATATTAAGAGAGAATGGCCAAAATATCTAATTTAAATTTATTTAGTAGATGAAATTTCTTTTTAAAAAAAAGCCCTAAAAAATCATTTCATGTACAGATGTGCGCAGATTGGTAAATGTAAACAAATAATCCAATTAAAGTTGCAATTTACAGTATACGGCTAACAAAAATCACCTAAACATACACCTCGTTACATGCTGGGTTCAATTTCAACCTCCTTTCAATGGTGTGTAAATGAAAAGAACAAAACCCAAATATTAACATCCTAAATTTCTATGCCACAATTAAACTAACAAAGATATACAAGAATATTTTTTTGATTAATTAAGCAGTAGACATGGTAGAGAGACGGCTCGGTGTCGGTCGGAAATCCCAACAACGTTGAGCAGAGCGACGAACCGGTGGCGCCAAAGCCCTCTTCAGAAGCTCTCTATCACCCGAACGGCCTCTACTACTTCTCAACTTATTCTGATCACCCTTATTACTAGTACTACTACTACTACTTAGAACCAACTGAGGATGATGATGATGATGTTGATGATGACTACTACACCTAAAAGCGCCTGGATGATTCGATGGGGAACACGAACATGTACGTCGACGTGGCCTACTCGGAGACATAGATGATGATGCCATGGGATTATTCAAACACTGTTTGTTGTCTTTCCTTTGAGATTGATCAACTGATGATCCACCAGCAGCACCAGTTGTTCTTATAAGATTCCTGCCTCTTTGCATTTTTAAATATGATGAAGAACTTATGATCACTTTTTGATATTCAAATTGGTGGTTTGATATTAAGAATCGGTTTGCTTAATTCTGTAGTTTTGTTTGTAAAATTGGTTTCTAGGTTTTGAAATACTTCTCTTGATTTTATAGAAGGTTGTTTCTTTCATCAGTAGTACTTATTATTTTTCAGTTGCTAGGAAAGATCCAGGCTTGTAACGTATTAGTGATTTGATGGTTCCATGTTTGACTCTTTCCTTCATCTCACAGGTGTAGGGATTCTATACAACATGGATTTGGGTTCAAAACATACTCCCTCACTTGGATGAATTCTACGCGTTTTGTCGAGGTGGCGTTACTAAGTAGGAAGGAGTTGGGTTTCAAGCAAGTCTGCGGAGTATAGGATCCCAAAGTAACTCATTCAGAAAGGTCGGCCACTGGACCTTCAATAAAAACTTTCCAGAGTCCAAAGTCGGCAAACAAGTTGGGGAACGAAATAATGAGCTCATTTAGTCATTTGTCGACTAAAAACTCATTCTAAGTCAAATGTTGAAAACTGTTTTTTTTGTACTATAGTGGAATAGCAAAGTTTGCTCTTCCACTCTAGAAAAGGTCCACTGCACTCTGTGCGAGGTATTGGGTCCATGGTTGTTAGTTGTTACTAGCGGACCCCAACTAAACAGAGAGTGGAAGGGGAACGGGAACAAGAGCTAAAGTGGGAGAGTTGAGGAGGTATCAAAAAAATGCCATCAGAGCCAGAGCGTTAGAGTATAGGTCCGAATGGTAGAGCGAGGTCCCAAAGTTGGAGTATCTACCACTTCACATAATTCTAGTTACTAAGATAGGACCGAACGTGCCTTTTACACGTTAATTATACCTCTACAGGTCTTAGGATTTGCCTGTTCCACTCCAAGAAATCAAAATACAGAGCAAAAGCGGGAACAAGAGCAGGAATAAGAATGAGATTGGGAGCCGGAGCCAGAGCCAGAGCGCTGGAGCAATTAAATAAAAATTATCTCTACTTCCAAAATGCCTTCGGAGAGAGAGCATCGGAGCGTGGTTTGGAGCGGGAGCATGATGTTTCAAAGCTAAAAAGTCATTATACCACGGTTCTGGTTCCTAAGGTTCTACCCTGCAATTCATGGGTGAAAAAGATGTAACTATCGCAGCTAATAACTTAATATGTAGAACTCAAAACCGAGAGTTCAAATCCTTTGTACCCATTTTGCATTTCCCCTCCTTGTCCCATTGCTAATTGTCTTGTAGAATCCACAAGGAGACAATCCAACGGATGATGTTTTGTGAGAACATTCTCCACATAAAGATCATTCTCACAAAAAATAAGTCCTTACTAAACTTCTTACTTTATCAATAGTCGATCGAAAAATCAACAATGAAGAAATAATCCTTATATTAAATAATGGACAGTTGATTTTTCAATCTACTTTTTTATCGAATTAGAAGTTTTAGAATAAACTTATTTTTCCTAAGAAACATTCTTACAAAACATCAACTGTTGGATCTTATCCACATAAGCCCACAAGGCAACATTAGCATACGAACAAGGATGGGAAAGGCAAAATTTATACAAAAGAATTGAACTCCAAATCCAGCGGCTCGCCCACTCCTTAAGAGTATCCACAGTGGTGGTAAGGTAAAAGCCATATTTACCCTTACCATTTATAATTTTAGAGATGGAGTTGTGCATCGGTGGAATTAAAAATAATTAATAAAATATTGAATCAACACACAGCCTAGGCGAGCTAGTGGGACACCGTCTCGCATTTTTTTTTTGTTTTGTTTTTTTTTTTCAAAATTCTAAAAACCTTTTAATATATATCGCCCTAAGCTACAGCTTTGGGGTAACACTATTCTCATTTCTAAGCTAAAAGCCAATTTTACCTTCCTCCATGTTTTTATGGAAATACGAAAAAATTTTCAACCATTGTGGATGGTCTAAGAAGATCCGACAGTTCACAAATGCCACCCACGCATATCGCCCTAAGTTACAGCTTTGGGGTAGCACTATTCTCATTTTTAAAATGAAATTTTTCTGCATACACAACTAATTGCTTCCCATAGCATAAGATAAATGAAAATCTTTTCTTGGCTGACCTCAATCATTAAGCTTATTAACTTAGCGACCAAAAACAAAATGGAAGAAAAGAGTAAGATGGTGACAAAAATCAGTTTTCTAGGAACATTGCAGGATATGTAGCTCGATCCATACTTGAAGTTGGACAGATTGGTCAGAATTTTGTGCACGACCATGGCTGAAACAACATCAACAAACTATTGGTTGTGCATTACTAACCAAACAAAATCATGAACAAGAAAGATTTACATTAAGATGCTACCAATGGAACAATTCTCAAATTCATCTCAGATTTCTGGGGCTCCCTAGTCCTAAGTCATGGAGTGACAACTAGTAGAATACATTGCCCATTAGAACCCCCAAACATCATGAATTCAATTTCTCAGCAGAAAATCGAGGAAGTTGAACAAGCGAGTTGACTCTTGTTACACCTTCCAAACCCGACCAGTTTTGGTCTTCACCCATTACATTCACCCCATTCTCTTCAATCTCAATTTGTATTCTATTGTTTGGATCACTGTCTTCCGCAGACCTAACAGTAAAGTTCCTTTGCAGAGAAGGTTCTGGGTTCTGGCCTTCATCTGATTCTGTTGCGGTGCAAGAATTGTAGTTTTGATTGGTGGCTACAGATATACCTTGGTCCTCTGGATCAGATTCAGAATCCATTTTTCCATCCAAATACAAGCAGACCACAGCACAATCATCCATTTTAGAAGTAGGGTACTTGAGTTTCCATTCTCGGGCAGCTGCATCGACAAGGATCCGTGCTGCAGAAGAACGTGTCGGAGCTGTCGAAACAATCTCAACCACTTCTTCATTACTCAATACATCCCAAACCTGCAAATAAATCATTACAATTACTCCGGAAACATGCAAAGGGGACGACTCTTAAGTAAAAAAATAAAAACATACTAGTACAAATAAGTTGCAATTTGCAAGATGTCCGCAGGAAGGTTTATATATATTGCTCTCATATATATAAAGAGAGAAAATATCAGAGAATTCTGAGTAGTACTAGTTATCGTATATGTAGTGATTTAGTAAAATTGAATGATCGAGACCAGCTGATGAACTTGAACCTTGGCTCTGAAGATCTCTTGGAACCATAATAGGTATAAAACAAAGACCAGATCTTTCGTATTCTAGCCACAGGACACTTCTCAGTTCTCTTGCTTGGCACTGTCATTTAGTGTCTACACACTCGAGACTTCAGGATTTCTTCTCCAAAATAAAAAATCAAAAGCTCATGGTATTCCCAATTGCTAGTTTTATGTTCTTCTTTATAACTATAAACTATGAATTCATTTGAAAAGGACTATTTAGGTCAGGATGGTCTTTATACTGATCCTTGTTATACCTCTGCATCTGTACTAGGATAGAGCAACTACAAACAAACTTCACATAAACAGGTGTCCAACATCTACATCCCTCAAAATAACAGATTCTAATTTGTTTCCTTCAAATTAAGGAGTTCCTACTCATGCACAAAGATTGCACTTGCTCATGAGAAGTTGATATAGCCACGAAGTCAAATTAGGAGTGTAGCAAGTGAATTCATAAGATGAGGTTTGCTGAAGTACCCTGTCCTAGACCAAAACGCGTCATGTTCATTTCATTCGGAATGAGTTATGAAACATACAGCAATGACATAGGGTATTACGCCAAGCTTGAATTTCAGAAAACTCAAACTGAACCCACTCACCCACAGCATAAAAAATATAACAAATACTAATTACTAAACTACAGCATTACCTAAGTCTTGGGTGTTTTGGGTTGCTACAAATCTACAAATCACAAGACTCATGACGCAAAATTTAGTCTGTGAATTCTTAGTTCCTTCAATGTCGTAAGAGAATATAATTTTGGTTTTATTTGGTGTTTGTACGAATGTATTAATTTCAATGTCAACTGCATGTTCTGCACCATCCCTACTACAAAAAAAACATGGTTATAGCCCATGATTTGTTTGACAGCAGAGGTTTTAAAGCAGGAAACAATCATCAATCACGAGTCATAGCTAACAAACCACAAGTAAATTTCTGACCACAGATACTGACACTTACCCCATCAGACGCAAGAACAATGAATTGATCCATTTCTGTGAGTACCCGGTGAGAGAATTCTGGTATAGAGATCACTCCATAATCCTTCAAACAGAAATCCCCAAATGCTCTAGCCATTGCTAATCCTGGGGCATCATCAAACGGCAGCCAAACCCTAGGCACTTCAGGCTCATCTTGCAGCGCAAAGACCCTTCCTCTACACCGTTTAATCCTTTCAGCTTCCTCTATAATAGATCAAGATTGAAATGAGTAAGCCTGATATACATGCAAATCAGTTAATAGAAAGTAGAAACTGACTAAAATCAAGACATACTTGGCAAGTCAGGCTTTAGATCAACTGTCAACTGCACTGCAACCATGGCATTGTTGCTGTCCCTGGATCCCAAAATTGCTCTAGAATCCCCAATGTTTCCCATGAAAAGATTCAACCCCTTACAATTGGCACAACCAAAAAGTAAGAATGGGAAGTAGAGGGAAATCAAGAAAAAGAAACATTTGGATAATGGTTCTGTAGGACACACCTGTTTCACTATAGTGACAGCAGTGCTGCCGCTGCAGAAGCAGTCCAAGGTAGGATGGGATCTCAGCTCCTTATCCATGGCTTTGTATGATTTTAGAAAGGCTTCTCTCCACAAAGAGCCCATTTGATCCTCAGCTGAGCTACCCCTCTCAGAATCTCCCTCATCCAATTTACTTTTCCTACTAAAACAGTTAATACTTGATCCATTTCTCTTTGATTCCTGAGATTGCAGAAACGAGAGTAACTTCAATGGCAAGGTATCTCTCACTTTCCGAGAGACGAGATGACCGTGTGGGCCATGCCCATCAAAAACACCACAAAATATCGCATCCTCTGAGTCAAAATCCTACATAGAACAGAGACACAATATTTATGCAAATTAACAAACAAGTATTGAGTACAGGTCTTGGTAGAATTTACAAAACTTACTTCCCACACCAACATAGCATCCTGGTTTACTCCTTTGCGCCCTTGCTGAGTGAAAATACAAGAAGTTCTGCTCTTCCCATTTGTGAAAATCCGGTTGGGAATATAAGATAAGTGCTGCAAGGTGGTGACTCTTCCTGAGAGTGATCTCTTCTTTCTTCTGCGCCCATTTGATCCCGAACCCAAACATGAAGTTGAAATCTTGTCACCGTTGTTACTACTACTGCTTACTGAAACACAGCCCCCCATCTGCTTAGCCCCTATTCAAAGGCATCCGGGAAAAAAGAGAGGATGAATTTCCTCCTATACTAGAATAGATCTCACTTGAAACCTCCGAATTAGTGGAATATGCAACAAGCCCTAAGTATATCTCATTGCGGAGCTTCTCACACGAAATCAATGTACCTCCAACCTTGGTACCAATATTAAAAAAAACCTTCAATTGGACTTTGATTATACCAGTCAAATGTGGATCCAGCACACGCAATGTGAAGATCGATAAGAGAACCAACTGAACAAAATAGATCAAATTAATTTAGTAAATATAATAATCAATAATCTCCATATGAAGTAAAATGGCTGCGAATAAATAAAAGCCAACAGATCAAAGAGATAGTAGTTTTTTAACGAAGAAGACTAAACCGAAAGTATCATCCGAAGACAAAGGAATAGAAAATAGTCAAAACACACAAGTCTGTCCGGATTCTTCTGTGGTTAGACAGCAAAGGAGGAATTCTATAAAAAAAAATAGTACTAAAAAAATGTAAAAAAACAGAGCAGACAATAAAGCAGGGAATCTGATACATATCCTCCAAGAACAATTCAGAAAACGAGAAATCTGTCTGTCTTCCCAGATTTACTAAGAGGATTTCAATAAACTTAAGATGAAATTGTGAATCAGCAATAAATGTGGACGAATTAGCCAGAACAAAATCATGAGCATCGCATATAATAGAGCCAGATCAAAGAATCTTTACGAAAAATTCAATTAGTAAAGAATCTTTCACATAAAAGCAAAGAAATCAGCTTAAAATTGAGAACCAAAATTTTATCCTTCAATCATCTAGCAATAAAAAGGCAACCTGTTTACGAAAGGGAATGTCCAGGTGATCCGTTTAAATCTCAACTTATGCTCGAGATCTTAAAGAGAACTAAAAAAGGGGGAAAACAAAGACGAAAGGTAAAACACGAATTTTTGGGATTTACAAAGCATCTCAAGAGAAATGGAAAAATAACAGAGAAAGCCCTAGCATTTTAAGCGAATGAAAGAAACAGATCAAAAAAACAGAAAAGAAGAGAGAAGGACGAACCAGCTCTGTAGATCTCCTACTAATCATGAAAGCAAGGCGAGTTACTGTAGCTTAGATTCCTCTTAAGAGAATTAAAAAAGATGAAAAGTAAAATCCACGAAGAAAAAGCATGATTTCACCGATCCACAATCACAGAAATCGATAAAGCAGGTATGAAGTAACAATAACAATTTAAACTTAAACTTAAATTGGTTTGTAAAATTGAAAAGCAAAAGCGAATGAGAAATGACTAAAAGGAAGACGACAGAAGGAATCGGAATCCGTTCCTGTAGTAGGTAGATCTTCAAATGTAAATATTATCAGAAACACTACAATTTTCAACAGTAATTCCAATTTCTCGTTTATCAATTAAAAAAAAGAGAGAGAGAAATTAGAAATTTAGAACTAACAGATCACGATCTTAAACCCTAGAAAACAGAGACTTGTACTAATTATATAATCAACTGAGAATGTAAAAAATAAACAATACAAAAGAGTGAATTGAAGTAGAGTTTTTAGAGAGAGAAAGAGAGTAAACCAGATGACTTGCAGCAACTCTGATTTCTTACTTGCAGCAATTCTGATTTCTTGTCCGAGCAGAGAACTATGATCAGAATCAGAACAGAGAAATAGATGAGAAGCCTGATCACGAAAAAAAAAAAAAAAAAAAACAATGATTCAACTACTCCAAGAGTGTACTACGAATAAGCTGAAGCAGTACTTGATTCATGTAGAAAACTCATAAATGAGAGGGGAGAGGTGAGTCACGTGAGAAGGCACGTGAAAGTGCTTTTATAGGTGTAGAGGGAACCAGAGACCAAACAGAACAAGTTGCAGAGGTAGAGGGACGAGAAAGGAAGAGAGTAGAGAGAGAAAACAGTTAATAGAGAAGGAAGGTTATTTAAGGGAGGTACCGGAGGGTGGAGTAGAGGAGGTGCATTGAATGCATTCAAGAGAAGGAAAGTTCAGGTTTTAGAGAGAGAAAGAAGAGAGAGAAAGAGAGAAGAAGAGATGGCATGGAGTCATGTTGGGTGTGTGACTGTAAATCAAAAGAGTATACGCGAAGGGTAGAGAGAGACAGAGGGTTTCCCTTTCCTCCTAGCGAGCGAGACGCCGAGACCTGACTTAATATGAGACAAGGTCTATCGCCGTGCCTCGGGCACGGCTCAAAACCTCGAGAGAGAGAGGGCAGGGGCAGGCTGAGATCGAGAGGGAGGTAGAGAGGGCAGGGAGAGAGAGGGGAGGGCGGGGCTTATGAAGCAGCACATTTTTATAAAAGGACAACTCTGCCCCCGTCCTGAATTGTATAATAGATGTGTGTAGTGTAGTAATGGTTTTGGCATTCTCTAAATTTGACTTCATCCTCGAGATGCACTATGATGAATAGGACAAAAATATGGAATGACGTGTTACTCCATGGACCGTTGGATTTGAGTTCAGGTTGATGACATTGGATAAACTTTAGGAGTAAGTTCGTTTTAAGCGGGCACGCTTTTTTCCCTGCCCGAGTAGTTTTTTTCTGAAATCTGACCGGACCATGCCACGTGGCTTTGCAGTTAATTATGCACGAGAAAAAAGGTGACCCCCGCCCCATCAATACACTAGTCTAGTCGTCCGTGCTTTGGGTTTTTTTTTTTTTGATCTTTTTTTGTTTTTAAGTTTTAAATGGACAAAATGGTGGGAGGGGAGAAGAGTGGATGAGCTGGGCTGAACTGGGCTGGGCTGTTCATAGTCACTGCTTACTATTTCGATCATGTGATTCTCATTGGCTAACATCATAAGGAAGGGGCGGTAGGGCCCTCTTTCGTACATAGGCAATTAATTGTTGTCTGTTTGTACTCAGTGCACCATGAAAATTTACTAGGGTTAATTTAATGAGAGAGGATAAATAGCCCCGCTTAAACAGACCAATAATGACCACGCTATCCAAACAGTTGGTTTTAACTTTAATAGACGGTCAGATTGACCGATTACGTGGCAGATGTGAAAAATTCATAATGTCTCATATTGAATTTTTCGGCCAAATTTCTCACATCCACCACCGTCTCCCTCAATCACCATCACCATCTCCACCACCCCACCATCAGTCCCTCACCATCATCTTCCCCCCGTCACCACCCGACTCCACCGCCATTTCAGTGAAACGAGAGAGATCAGAGAGAGAGAGAGGGAAAGAGAGATCAAGATAACACTTGAAAAAAATTCTACCGGCATCTCTGCTTTTCTTCTTCTTTCCCTGTTGTTCACTGTAGAATCTGAGAAAGAAATGGCTTCGACTACTAGAGTCGATCTTAATAGAAACCTATCAAGCCATTAACGATCTGTATGACCGGTGCTGGAGGTTTCATTGGGTCTCAGCTCTGCGAGAAATTAATGGAGGACACGCCCCATAAACTATTAGCAGTTGATGTCTACAATGACAAGATCAAGCACCTTTTGAAGCTTATAACTCAAGCATGGGATGATCGGATCCAGTTTCACCGTATCAATATCAAGCATGATTCTAGACTTGAGGGACTGATCAAAATGTCAGATCTAAAAAAAATTTGCCAGATCTGGTTCGAACTCTCTTTCTTCAATTTGATTGATTAGATAATCAAGATGTTGATAATGAAGTATTTTTTGTGTTGCAGATAATTAATTTAGCTTTTATCTATAGTCCTCTTATACAATTTCAGGCTCTCTCTTGATCTCTCTCTTCCTCCCTTCTCACTCTCCTATTTTTATCCTCTCTCTTTAGATCATCTCTGTTATTTTATTTATCAACCAAAATTGCAATAAACCACAGGTTAGTTTCTCAATGAATCTTCTTCAGATGGTCATTTCAAACCCTTTATTTGTGCCAGTTTGATTTTCTTCAATCGGATGGGTTCTCAAATTTGTTCAAGCAAGCTTGAATGACTCCTTCATTCTAACGAAACAAGCTCCATCCTTGATTATGTACTAGTACCCTAATTTTCATGATCCGAAAAAAAAACCCAAAAATAATGAAAGAAAAAAAAAAGCCAAAAATTTACCCTAATTTCAAAACTAGCGAAGGAATTTCAGATCTGGAAGTGCTCTAGGCTGTCTTCTCTTGATCTCTCCCTCCCTCCCTCTCTCTGATCTCTCTTCTCACTGTAATGGTCATAGGGGAGTGGGGTGGTGGTGGTGATGGTAGAAAGATGATGGTGATGGTGGTGGAGGCGGTGGAGGGGAGAGTTTTTTATTTTTTTTACTTCTGTTAGAAACGGCGGTGAATATGAGAAATTCATCCTAGAAATTGAATTCATGACCGGGTGAAGTTCTCACATCTGATATGTAATCGATTGATCGAACTGTCTATTAAACTTAAAACCAACAGTTGGGATAGCGTGGTCATTATTGGGTTATTTAAGCGGGGCTCTATATCCCCTCTCTAATTTAATTTACCTCCTGGCGATTTGAATTTACGGAAAATGAGTAGGATGCCCTTGCATGAGAAAAAAATTGAAGTAGAGGACATGCTTTTTTTTCATGTAAGGACAGTCCTCGGCACACGTTAGCGCNGATCCAGTTTCACCGTATCAATATCAAGCATGATTCTAGACTTGAGGGACTGATCAAAATGTCAGATCTAAAAAAAATTTGCCAGATCTGGTTCGGACTCTCTTTCTTCAATTTGATTGATTAGATAATCAAGATGTTGATAATGAAGTGTTTTTTTGTGTTGCAGATAAATAATTTAGCTTTTATATGTAGTCCTCTTATATAATTTCAGGCTCTCTCTTGATCTCTCTCTTCCTCCCCTTCTCACTCTCCTATTTTTATCCTCTCTCTTTAGATCAACTCTGTTATTTTATTTATCAACCAAAATTGCAATAAACCACAGGTTAGTTTCTCAATGAATCTTCTTCAGATGGTCATTTCAAACCCTTTATTTATGCCAGTTTGATTTTCTTCAACCGGATGGGTTCTCAAATTTGTTCAAACAAGCTTGAATGGCTCCTTCATTCTAACGAAACAAGCTCCATCCTTGATTATGTACTAGTACCCTAATTTTCATGATCCGAAAAAAAAACCCAAAAAGAATGAAAGAAAAAAAAAAAGCCAAAGATTTACCCTAATTTCAAAACTAACGAAGGAATTTCAGATCTGGAAGTGCTCTAGGCTCTCTTCTCTTGATCTCTCTCTCCCTCCCTCTCTCTCTCTGGTCTCTCTTCTCACTGTAATGGTCGTGGGGGGAGTGGGGTGGTGGTGGTGACGATAGAAAGATGATGGTGATGGTGGTGGAGGCGATGGAGGGGAGAGTTTTTTATTTTTTTACTTATGTTAGAAACGACGGTGAATGTGAGAAATTCATCCGAGAAATTGAATTCATGACCGGGTGAAGTTCCCACATCTGCCATGTAATCGGTTGATCGGACCGTCTATTAAACTTAAACCAACAGTTGGGATAGTGTGGTCATTATTGGGCTATTTAAGCGGAGCTATATATCCCCTCTCTAATTTAATTTACCTCCGGGCGATTTGAATTTATCCCCTCAAAGATCACATATTGAACTTATCCCCTCAAATTTACGGTTTCCGTCCTTTTGTCGTTTGAAGGCATATGTGTGTCTCGCAGGGATCCATTCATGACAAAAATGCCAACTAAGTTCCTAACCTACTACACTTAATGGGATTAATTCTACGGTCCATCTTTCAACTTTAGATGAGATGGTTGAGATTAAGCTAATAGTCATGATCTTCTTCTTCATCTTTTTCATCAAAAATTGCAAACATGGCTGCGTCTTTTTTCAGGGAGAAGAAAACCTGTAGAGAGCTAGAGAGAGAGTGTGTGCGTGTCACCGTAGAGAAAGACAGAAATAGCCCATTTTCTTCTTCCAAAACTCAAAACTACCATCATCCCAAATCCACCAACTCCCCCAAAACCATCTGTCAACTAAAAAAACCACAACCTGATCTTCTTTTTCTTCGTCGACTGAGACTGTGGCCATTGCCGTATTTTTGTTGCGCCGGTGCCAGAGTATAAAGCTATAAACATGTGAGTGATGAGTCAATAAAAAGTCATTTTTCACATTCGGCCAACTGATGAAATTAGGAGAAATTTTTACTGAGATTTGAGAGGAGAAATTAGAGAAATCAAAAAGATCTTTAGGCCTTTGATTAAGGAAATTAGAGAAATCTTTAGCCCTTTGATCGGATGGATCCACTGTTGTCTTGAGAAGAAGATGAAGGACAAGAGGGTTTGAGATATGGAGTGTTGAAAAGTAAAGCTACAGTCGCCGAATTTTTTGAGCCACAGTCGTCAGCTTTTTTAGGGCTACGATGCTACAATGACTGGTTGTTTTGGGGGAAATGTGGTTTAACGGTTATGATGGACCGATGGTTTTAAATTAAGGGTACAATTTATGGGTTAAGAGCATCTCCAACGTAAAAGTCTTAAAAGACAATGTCTTATCTACGTGGCATGTCTTATAAGACAATGTCTAATCTACGTGGCAATAAAATCTTCACAATAGACATTGTTGAAAAAAATGTATCTCCAATGCAAATGTCTTGGGATGATTTTTTAACTTATGTGGCACTTAATTTTTGAATGGGTCAAACTTATTTTGTTTAAAAAGTAATTAAAAATTTTAGAGGGAAAAAAATTACTGATGTGGACCGTAAGACATAGTGAAGATGAATATCGAGAAATAGACATTCTACTTCACAATGTCTAGAATAACTACCGCCATGTCATCATCATATCCTTTCTTCACATTAGCATTAGAGAAGATTTTTTAAAGAGAATGTCTATTTATCCTACGTGGCAGTCTTATTTTACCACATTCACATTAACATTAGAGATGCTCTAAGGGAGGTAATAGTGTTTAGAGAGGGTGGTTTTGGGTTTAAAAAAAGGGCGGTTTTGAGTTAATGGGTGGTTTTGGGTTTAAAGAAGGTGGTTTAATGGTTGTTTTATGTAAAGAATGTGGTACTTTTTTTATTTATTTATTATTAAATTTGTGTGAAGGGTATTTTAGTTATAAATGAGATTGTACGAGACACGCGTACACCTTCAAATGACAAAAGGACGGAAACCATTAGTTTAATGAGGTAAGTTAAATACGTGATCTTTGAGGGGGGTAAGTTCAAATCGCCACTAATTCTAGGGGGTAAGTTAAATTAACCCTTTACTTTGTGAATTATTCTATTTACAGATTTTTGCAATTAGCAAATATTTGCTAAGAATCTGATCTAGGGTTAGTTGATAAAATTTAAAAATTTTTTGCCAATGCTAGCTAGTTTAGTCGGTAAAGTGTGTTGAAACTTAAAAAATATTGGAAGCTTGTCTAGGATTCAAGACCGTTCAAGTACTCCCTTTCTACAATGGTTTATCATATGATACTTGCAAGTTGAAAGTTTTTCTCATTTTTGTGGATAATCCTAATAAAAAATCAGCATATTTTAAAAAATTTCACCTCATCAAAAGTTTGTTTAAAATCAAAACGGTAAAAATAATATCAATTTTATCATTATTTTTTATTCATTTTTAATGGAATTTTGAAGTAGAAAATTTTATAAAAAATTTAATATCTTATATATATATATGAGAGGGTCCTATCGGCTCAAAATGAGTTGCCATCATACACCTCCGTCACCAATTTTTAGAATTACAATTGTATCATTTTTTTTAAAAAAAAAATCACTTAAAATTTACACTCCACTTATATCAGTTCTAAGGCTCATTCAAATATGATCCAAAGACTGATTTTTTGTAAAAATTATCTCCTTAATTTTCAGATCACATCAGTCTAGGAGTCGTCTCCACGTAGGTCCATCTAAATAGTGATTTTTAGTAACGATGATCCCTACCCCATGAGAGTCTCAAGGGATAGTGTCAAAAAGGATTAAGTAAATTGGTAATAGAAAAAAAATTAATAGTTTGCTAACTCGTATGCTCTACGCGTGTGTGAGCTGAGAAAGTGAGTTTGTGAAGGGGTTAACCAAATAACATGCTACATAATTTACTGACTCACACGTGCGTATGAGAAAAGTGAGTTTGATGAGGGAATTAACTAAATAACACGACGCATAATTTACCAACTCACACACGCGTGTGAGGGGACAAAGTATATTAATGGGTTAACCAAACAACATACCACATAATTTACCATCTCACACGCACGTATGAGTGTGCAACGTGAGTGCGTGTGTGAGTAGGTAATGTGAGTTTGTTGAGAAAAAGTAAACCCACACGCGCGTAACATGTATTGGGGGGGCTAGTTCTCTATAATAAAGTAAACATCTTTACCAAAAATTAATCCTTATATCATCTTTCTTTTATCCCTACTAGTTGACTGGCACGCGTACTACGCGCGCACGATATTAGTGTGCAACCGTGAAAGTATACATGTTGGTGCATCAAATATTTGATACACCATAATGCACAGGGCAAGTTTTGGTTAGAGTGAATAAGGGTATTTTGGGAAATCACTTTAATGGACGTCCGTCTATTGGTTTTTGGGAAGGTGGCTTCTCTTTATATATAGTATAGATAGTATAGATATGACCTGGGGCGTTTTAAGTATCCCTCCCCAAAGGCCCAAAGAAAAAATATATCCCATCTTCAACTATTTCAATAGCACAATCCATAAGAAGTGCAAGTGCTCCTTTTTTTCTTCTTTGCAATGTCAGTGAAGTTGTGTCCCACAATCACAACGAAGGTCGCGTCCAACTGGTGGACCGTAGGAATTAACAAAATTGTTAGCGTGACAAAAAAAAATGGTGTCAGATTACACTAAGGGGTTAGGCCCCTCGATATCTGATTTTTTATGAGAATATTACTTTTATCATGTAAAAATCAGTCAATTCTTAAATTTTAACCTTGATTTTTGTTCTTCATTTAAATTTTTAATATCTGATTTTTGTTACTTTTATTTGTTGATTTTTTTATCGACGATTTATTTAATGAAATGAACATTCTCACAATTGGACCTTCGAGTGGACCTAACCCCTTGGAGGAGGGATTTATTACCACAAGAGCATTGGCACCACCAATCTTAAAATAAAATTTTAAAAAGATTAGACAAAAGTTGATTGTACACACATTTCTAAAATAAATTTAAAGGGAAAAGTGAAGTACTTTTTTTTTTCTTCACATCAGACTTATCATTTTGCTTGGATTTCCCGCCGAAAGAAGGCACGAGGAGGATGTTAGAGGAATATGAGTTTTAAATGAGAAAGTACCAAACTAACCTTAACAGTACGTATGGTCATTTAACCGAACATAAAATTTGCTATTCTAGTTCTGTCTATAAAGCAACGTTATCTGCCTAGTATCCTTTTTAAAATAATCTCAGTGCGTATTTTCTTTTTAATTAAAAATCTAATTTATAAAATGGAGATTTCTTTTTTACTTTATTAAAAAGCGAAAAAAATCCTCTTTAGATCTTCTAAGTTTAACTTCACATGTATTTGGATTGAAAATCACATAATTTTAATTATATTTAAACAACCTTCATCCCCGCAGCCATCTTGTGGTCAATTTGGTTAGAAAGGAAATAAAGAATTATCCCCCTTCGGAATTAGTGTGGAGGTCAAATCCCTACTAAAATTTTGAGACTCGGTTGTTTGTGTTGACTTTTGATACAATTTGGAACTACAATTTGGAACAACTAATTTTTTTGTGGGACTTTATTTTTTTGAACTTTATTTTTATTTCCTTAATGTTATTTGTCGTCTTTTATAATGGAGGGTGTCAACTTAGTTAGGATGTTATCAACATAATTTGACTTAGCTTTGGAGTTGACTTATACATTTGTATTTATTTTTCTTTTTTTTATATATATATAAAATATTCTTTTTCGAAAAAAAAAAAAGAGTGTTTAACTGTAGGATTTTCATGCTGTTACTTCATTCACACAATAATAATGGCGTATAACAACATTAAGATCATACAACATCCTTATGAAAATATTGCTTGCCAGACTTGAAGATCTTAGGTTATAGCATGAGGATCGTAGAAGAGCTACAATAGATTTTCATTTGCAAGACTCCATAGGTTCTCTTGTGTATTTTTCAAGTTGGTTCTTGGTTGTTGTTTTCCATGGGGGTTGTTGGTTTCTTGTTGTTTTTTTTGGTCGCGCGGTTTATTTATTTTTATTTATTTTTTTTGTACATTTCCGATGTTTCGTGCTTTTTCTTCAATAACTTCTTCTTTGTTCGATAAAAAAAAAATCTTTGTTATCGACAACTTTAGATTTAAGTTATCGCGGTCTATATAGCCCTTTCGATTTTAGTTGCTCTCACCTATCCCTACCACTACCAGTATTATAAATATTATAAATCATTAGGTAGAATTCACCTTTGAAAATTGACTTGTACAAGAAAGGTGCCTAAAAACTCATGGACCGTACTATTTGAACACTGGTTTCGGTGTTACCATATGTGTTATCACAATGATTTTTAGAATAGAGCCCACGTAGTTACACTTCAAGAACTAAAATTTTGTGAGGTTATTTTCTTTACTGTGNATACACGTATTGACCCTAAAAACAAAGCAATGTTGAAGACTTCAATCACCATTAAAAAAACATCTGTATGGTGAGAATAAGTAGCAAGAGACGCCATATATAACTCCAGAGGAAACTTATGCACGACCACCTGTAGATAATAGGATGGAAACTAACCATGATCCAAGAAAAAAAAAATGACAGACTAATGACAAAAACAACGAATTAGCGGAAGCAGCGGATTACCCTGCTCTGATACCATGTTAAATATCGGATTGGGATAAATCAACAATATAAAATAAATAAAAATGAACACATAGAATTAATGTGGTTCGATCATGATTGACCTACATCGACGACATAAAGTCAATAGACTACATATTATTGATCTCCACTACTTTAAGATTGTGGGATGAGTACATGACTTGATCGATCTAAGTCGATGAATAAATTGTTTCCACTCACTCATATTTATAGAGTATAGGGAATTACGAATAAGTAAATAATTGTAGAGAATCTAATACAATTAGGAAACTATAATATTAGGAAAGTCTAGGATAACAAGCAACTTTATTTTTGGATACTGGCGATATTGTAGGATCTTGGAGATCTGGATGTCGATACTCTAATACATATCCCTACCACTACCAGTATTATAAATATTATAAATCATTAGGTAGTATTCACCTTTGAAAATTGACTTGTATAAGAAAGGTGCCTAAAAACTCATGGACCGTACTATTTGAACACCGGTTTCGGTGTTACCATATGTGTAATCACAATGATTTTTAGAATAGAGCCCACGTAGTTACACTTCAAGAACTGAAATTTTGTGAGGTTATTTTACTTACTGTGCAGATCATTCTTACAGAAAATCAACCCCATAAAAAATTAATCGTAAATTAATTAAACATTACCGGTGAAAAATGAACGGTGAAGAAAAGAATCAAACTTTTGATTAGGTTATAAGTATTTAGAATTTGATGATTTTTTAGGAGGGTGGTGTACATGATGAAGATAACAACCTTACAAATTTTTAACTCTTAAACTGTAACCATGTAGGCTCTACAATCCGGTGTTACGATTGATAACACTCAAATCGGTTTTCAAATAGCAAAATCCAAAACTCATATACCCACCCCCAATCCTATACTTTTGATGTGGAATCTTATCACATGGATATCTATCTCTCAATGTTCCTCGAGTTTTTTAAATGAGAAACATTCATCCTAATCATCATAGCTCTATTTCATAAGTAATGACCTGTTATGATTGGGGCTCTGGAAATATGATAATGAGAGAATTCTGTAAAAAGTGGGCGCTCGAGCTTTTTGAATCATTCTCCTATAAATTTGTCAACTAGTATGTCTAGAAAGGTAACTATATGATTTTTTTAAAGCACGCTTTCGGTTGATAAAATGCTACGGAACTGTAATCTGATAAACAGATGGGAGCAAGAGCAACTATATATAATGAGCAATGGCTTCAAAATGATCGTTCTAAAAAGTCTAATGACGCAAGTATGTAAGTTAATTATTGAGAATAGTCCTATATAACATATTAGAGACTAGCAAACACAATATATTAGGCTATTTCACTCATTGTCAATTGGTTTAAGTTGGATGCCTACAAATTTAAGTTGGTCCGTTATAAAACTTCTAACCCCCTTCAAATTAGCTCTAAAAAAATTTGTAAGTTTTAAACTTTTATTTGAGCCAAATTTGAGATTAGAAGTTTTAGAATAGACTAATTTTAATCTCACTATATAGATCATTTTCTTCAAAAATTAATCCCTTAATAAATTGCCAAAATTATTTTGCTAAATTCCAAGACCCAAAATCACTATCTTCTCCTCACTATGTAGGGGTTATATATCCTCCCCCTTAATAAATTAGACCCAAAATTATTTTAGATCTGACTTTTGGTTCCAATTTTAGAAGACTTGTGGATTGGCCCAACTTAAGCACAATTGACAGTTCCAGCTTTGTTCAAGGGGTCTGTCGATTTTTCTCACTTCTCACTTGGGCTTATAAATGTTAAGGCCTCCACGGTTGTTGTGGGCTTCCAAACAGATCAGAAATGTTAGGCTACCTAGTCATGTCATTTTTTTTTTTGGAGGGATTATTGCCTAAGATATATCTATACTATTAATTAAGGGTGCTGTTAAACGAGTTCTTCACATTGTTTGATAGATGAAAAAGTTAAATGAGATTTTCTCTAAAAAATTATTACTCATTTTTACTAGTAGGTGGGGTGGGGGCAAACTATTCTAACACCCACTTTCTCTCTTCACCCCACTAAAATTATATAGTACACCCCACCCTACTAACATCACCATCATCTTCACCACACCTCCACTGCAGGACAATTCTCCTTCTTCTTCTTCTTCTTCTTCTTCTTCTTCTTCTTCTTCTTCTTCTTCTTCTTCTTCTTCCACCGCCGACCACCACTGCCACCCACCTAAAAAGGAAATAAAATCTAGATCTGAATTTTTTTTCCAGATCTTGAGAGGTAAAGGTGAGAGACATGTTAAATTTGAGATTTGGCATTATATTTTCCTTAAATCTCTCTATAAAACTGTTATAATTAGGGGTGTCAATGGGTACCAAAGTACCCGAAACCGAACGGGTACCGGAACCATTTTTTGCGGTTCCGAGACCTCATTTTGTGGATCCGATAAATTTCGGATCTATTTCGGATCTACCCATTTTGGATCCATTTAATTTCGGATCCACCCAACGGGTACCTGCAGGTACCCGGTTCCGTATAAATTTTATAGTTTAATTTACTATTATATAGTAATTTTTTAAATTTTTTTAACTTTTTTTTAATTAAAAAAGAAATCTATGACTATTATATAACAAATTTCATAATAAAATAAATTTTATAATTGAATAAAATACGAAAATACAAAATACAAATAGGTTTTATGTGAACAAAAATAAAAAACAATAATTAAAACGGGTATCGGATACCCGCGGGTACCCACGGATCCTAACGTTACCGGATCCGGAACCACTAATTGAGATTCCAGAATCGGAACCGAAAGGATCCGGAACTGCTTTATGTTAACCGGGACCGGATTTGGAACCTTTAGGTTCCGATCCGAAACCGTCCTGATACCCCTAGTTATAATATCTCTATAATCACTCTATAACTACCTATTTAGTTACAATTATTCCCACAATTGCTTCATCACCACGCACCCTACTATCTCTAAATCCTATTGCTTTCTCCTCCACGATATTTCTCTAAAAACTCTTTTCCCATGTCTCCTCTAATCAATTTCTCCACCCATTCTTCTTCATCTTTTTAGCCAAGCTTTAATTTATTATCATTTTTATCTTTATATTTGTTAACCATTTTCTTTTTATTTTGTTTGTAGTATTGGAGGATCCGACTGAACAGAAAAGAATCAATGTTGAAGGAAATGTTAATTAAAGCGAGGGATAGGCTTATGTGATGAGCAATGTAACCCTTTTTTTTACTTTTTTTTATTGTTATTATTTAGCATGGTTATATGTACATATTTCTTATATGATTTTTAAGGTATAAATTTCTTATAACATTTTTATTTGGAGGTTTAATTGTATAATTTTTTTTATTTTTTATTTGGAGGGTTAATAGTAGATTCAGGTAGTTTTAGCCGGATTAAAATGTATATACAAAGGTGGTTCTTGCTCTTTCTTAATTTAATTTACTCTTAACCGAATATATGTAAATATGAACTAATGGTTATGGAGTACAACTTATGAAATTCATTATTCACATATGCACAATGTCCTCCTTTTCTTATTCTTCATTTTTTATGAATTTTATTTTATTTTCTTTTTCTTTATACATTTTTAATTTTTTTTCTTATTCTTCTTATCTGCAAAATAAGAATTCATTGATGAACATGGGACATCCGTGATGTATCCGAGATATCTATATTGAAAGAACTGCAAAACCTAGGGACAGGCTAAAAAAAGCACTTGAAACAAGTCTAGAGTGAGGAAAAAGCCTAGTAAGGAACACGTGCAATGCACGTGTATACATACGCTTGTATTTTGAAGGCGAAGATACATAATGATAGGTGTGTGTAAAAAGAGCAGAAAAACTGCTAAATACATCTGATTCATCGCTATCAAAATCAAAGTCGCCACCAAAGAGGAACCGCCACTAATTGGCTATTGAAACGGAATATAGAACTGTACATATAAATTATATTACATGGGACAAACTAATGGCAACCATAGCCAAGAAGTTTAATTTGATCCCAATACCTATTAAGTTAATGCACAACTGTTGGGACAAAGACTAATATGCAGTCTTGCCAGATCTTACAATAGTAGTGGAAGAAGTATATCTATAGATTCTATACTACTATATAAAATTAGAATGATGGTTAGCGCATCTCCAATGTAGTTGTGAATGTGATAAAAAGTAGGTGCTATGTAGAAAAGAAAGAGTTTTGCACCAAAAAGTCTTCTCCAATGCAATTGTGAATACAAAACTGGAAGCTCACGTGGCACTAAGAATAGAAGACACTGTGAAAGCCAATGTCTAGTTCTAGACAACCAATTTCACAATGTCTTCGTATCCACCTCACTGATTATCAATAAAATATATTTTGAAAAAAAAATAGAATATGGAAATAAAAGTCGTTTTATTTTTATGCCATTGAAAAAACAGTTATGTTCATCTTCGTCTTCCCCCATCGATTTACAAAATAAAAATTTAAGTCTTCTGCAAAACCGAAGCTTCCTTTCTCTCTTTACAAACCCCTGTAAAACTCATGTTAATAAACTTCAAAATATCAGATAAATTCATTAATAGAGTATATATGTGATCAGATTTTTAACATGCAAGAATCTGAAATTTCATGAAAAAGTCTTTTTATATGGTATTTGATGGAAATCAGGCAATTAGAAAGTTCTATTACTTTAATAGAGGCTGAAGATCAGAACAAATTAAAAAGGTGTGAAGGTAATGAAAAATTAGAAACAGAGACTTTCAAAACATGCAGTAGTCAATCTACCTAAGTTGTGATGGAAATACTCTTGCCTTCAATACACACAAAGGAGGACCAACTTACTAGTTACATGTAATGCACGCACGCACGACTCGTAACACAAAATCATTAGCTCCACCCACCCACACACACAAGGGCACAAGGTTAGTTCTTGTAAAACAGAAATGAGCTCCCACCCACCCACACCCACAAGGGCACATGGTTAGTTCTTGTAAAACAGAAATGAGGCCAAAACATTGTAGCCTGTATGTGTGGGACCATTAGCATGACTAAGTTCAAGTCCAGCCCATGAGGTACTTGAACTCACTTTTGGGGCTCTTTAATTTTGTGCATGGTCGTTCCACTCTCTCAAGCCCAATCTAAGAAAGTGAAAAAGTAGAAAAGAGTTAGAAAAGACAAAGAAAAGGGGTTTCCTAGCTACGATTTTTCCAAAGCCTATAAATTTGTGAAGATATCTTGATTCCTTGTCACTGTTTTTTAACTCTAGTTGAAGGTGGTGTTTTTTTTTTTACAGGTTCCATTTTTCACCAACTTGATTGATAGAGAGAGGCATTTGTGTGAGAAGAAGGTCTATGGAAAAAAACCTAAAAAGGTACTATTATATCCTTTTCTATGTACTGCATTTTCTATTTGAAAATAGTAATACAATACTTGAAGTTCCAGTGAGGGGTTTTCTTCAATTTGGAAGGCTTTCAAGTCATTCTGTAGTTTTCTCTCTACATGTTTGTTAAAATGTCTCTTAGAAAAATTTGATGCTTACTTTGTGATATTGGCTTTTGGTAAATTGTTTCTTATGATACTGTGAAAGTTTCTTTGATTTACACTTTCCACCAGTTGTAGCTAAACATATGCGTCCAACGAAATAACCGTCTCGAATCCTTTCTTCTTGACTTCATTCATATATAGATAGATATCTCAAGATGATCATTAGTAGCTATCGAAGATTTTGATTCGAATTAATGTTGTGAAATGTCGAAAAAAAAATCTAAAAGTAAAAAAGATAAAGGTAATTAAAGATGGATGAACAATGACAAAACAAAATTAATTAGAGTAGAGAAACAGAAATGTCATATAAAAAAGACAAATATTTGTGTATGCCTACTCAACAGGCATTAAAAAATCAAGAAACCTATACAACGACTAGTATGAAACCTATCCCTAAAACGACAAGAAAATCAAACAAATTAGGAAACAATATGGTTTTCCTAAATTAAATACACCCCAAATTTTAGGGACAAAAGTAAGGATGAATTATGAGCTCTTCATAAACCCTTTTGTCGGCTTCTGAAGCTGGATTTATCAGAAGGTCCAAATGGATCACCCTTAATTTTTTTTTTTTTTAAAAATATCTAAACCCAAACTCTAAATTTCCTAAAATTAGGTCATAAATTTTTCAAGAAGATAAGATAAGAATCAAATGAGTGAAAGCAAAATTAGAACACTTTGACATAGCTAGTTCAACTAGCTAAGACTTTTTTGTCCAACAGACAAGCTCCAAGGAGTAAACTACTCTCTACCCCATTGAGTGGTGGACCCATGTTTGTGTGTTCATATATGGCTTGAAGGTTCAGGATGAAAGTTAAGCTTCTCCAATCCAAGTTGAGGATAATAGTACTTTCATTGAACCCATATCTATATTCCAAAATTTAGTACTTGAATTTTGTATGAATTCATGTAAAAGTCATTCTGTTCACTTTCTCTGAAAAGGAAAGTTCTTAGGGGTAATGGGTTTTGTAGGGCATAAGATGGGATTCCTTTTGATGGAGAGATAATTGGGTCCCAGTGTCACAAATGACAATGTTTGTGATGTATACTTTCTTGTCTATATGTGTGACCTAAGTCTTGGAATATACTATGTGAGGTCCTTTCAATCCATCAAAGAAAATGACACCCCTCACAAATATCTGAAATTTGGAGATAAAAATCAAGAGTCATGTAATGGGAGAGTTTAGTTAGGAGAAACAAACTTTGTTTTTCTAGACCCCCCATGAGATTTCTGTAGGACTACAACTCTTCTAGATTCTCAGGTTGTAAATTTAACAAAAGGATTAGTGAGAAAAAGAATTAAACATGGCTTGTAATTAATGTTTAATTAAGCTTTATCTACTCCCTTTTCCTTTTTCTTCAAAAAAAAAAAAAAAGGTTGTAAATTGTTGGAAAAAATTTAATTTAAAGATTATTAGTGTCTAAAAGAAAAAAAAACGATGGTAGCGTGGGCGAAAAGTAATCGATAATTAGGATATAAGACTTTAATAGAGCCAATAATAAGATAACACGTTTTTGATCGATAATGTTGACAAAACAAAACGATTAGGTCGAACGCATTATCAAAAACCCAATTGCAAAACAACAGTATATGCAAGATGAAGATGACCATTCGTCGTGCATTAGAATCCATATTTGTCATGCTGATATTTGTGACTTGATTTCCCTTTTGTAAGTGACAAAGATTAATGTGAATTAGGAGAATCACACATCATTAATAGAAAATACGTCGCTAATATGTTTTTCCCATAAAACCAAAGATTTAAAGCGTCTTTTGTAAAGGAATATTGTGATCTTGTTGTTCTTGTGATAATAGTTATAACTCCGTTATAATGATTTAATAACAAAATAATTGGTCAAGAAATAGTTAGTACTATTTAAAATTTAAATTTAATTTATGTAATGAATTACAAAATAGTGCAAGGAAAAGCCAAAACAGCAAAAGTTATATTGAAAATAACGGCCATCATAATACTGTTCCATGAAGTTTAAGCTGTAAACAAGATACAGTATAGTGTTATTAAAAAGAGAGAAGAGAAAGCTAAAAGTTAAGAAAGAGGAAGAAAATTCAAAAAGAAGATATGAATGGAATAAACATAGAAATAATTCTAATATTCCTTTTTTCTTTTTCTTTTTTATTGTTTTCAGTGGACAAACCAAAAAAATATTGTCTTTGTTGTTATAGTTAATTTTAGATCATATTCAAGAACCTACTTAATTAACAGCTCTTGCAACAACAAAAATGAACCTAATTAATGATCATATTCAGTAGGGTCTTTTTTTTTTTTTTTTTTTAATTTTTTATTATGATAAAAAAGAACCTACTTAACAGCGCGCTCTCGCCACAATCTGTAAGTACAAACATACCAATATCTTAATATGATAGAAGAAATAAAAGTAGAATCAAACTCAAAACAATATATGTATTATTAATTCAATAATCCAATGCTGATCACTGTATAACAATCATGTTTAATTTGCCTGTAAAAAGTACACAAAATATAGAGCTTAATTCATCTATATAGATACTTGAATATTTACAAGTATATGTAATCAAACTATATATAAAAATAGGTAGGATCTCACCTGAAATTGGCTCTTAAAAAGTGACACCCCATAGAGAAAAAAAAAACCATGAACTAATTAGATGACTCTCATCTGTAGTACTACACTTTTCTCTGACAAACAGAATCTTTGATACCCAATCAAAAACTCTATAAGAAATGGCCCCACTTGTTTGATATCTTCGTCTGTTCCTTTCTGATACTGACAAGTGGCAATATCTGGCTTGTTGGATTTACTTGAGTATGTATCTATGATAGAAGATTGGTATATCAAATCCCATATCCATCACTCACCATTACTACCCATATATATTAATTAAGGGTTCCAATTCATGCCAGGAATCTGGTATGGTTGCCGGAAAAAGCCTTCGCCGAGAGACCCAAACACCTGATGTTGCATAGGACTAACTTGTGGTAGCTGATTTAGCAAAGTAGCCATTGTATTATTGGTTCCATCGTTGACGTCTCCGGTACTGTTATAGTTGCCATTGTTGTTGCTGTCGTCGTGATTGACATGGAATTTTTTAGCTAATTGTGGTGCAATGAACCCCGTGTCGGTCCAATAAGGAGATGGAAGTGTGCGTTTAAGTGTGTGGGTAGTCTCAGTTGCAGATGGAACCATAGAGAAAACTGGCTTTAAGCTAGACGAAATCGTTGAAGTTGAAGTTGAAGAAGAAGATGCAAATTGAAAGGCGGAGTTAGGGTTGATACCGTCTGTTGTACTTAATAGCCCGTCGAAGAAATTTTCATTTTCATCATTCTCAAGCATGACACCACAATTTATAGACCTTGGAGTAATTTTTGGTTCTAGATCTCTTTGAAAGTAGAATTTCGAAGGTGGCAGTGATGCAAGCATATCATCCATGGAATCGTCTTTGTCCATCGATCTTTGAGAGTTATTCTTTTTGTAAATTCGACATAAAACCCAATCATCTAACTGCAAACATAAATTAAAAATCAGTGTTTAAATCAATTTGTTTGATTAATCTCACTGTTAATCAAAATTATTTTTAAAAAAATGTGAATTAATTTGTACATTAAAGTCTGAAAAATATCTAAAATTTTCAGATTTCAGATCTGAAGTCTGAAAAATAGTAAAAACAAAAACAGCTGTTCATTTATCATCTTAAATTGAATGATTAATTATTTAGATACTGATTAAGATTGAATATTAGTTACCCGTAACGAGGTATTCTTGGCGGTGGGATTGATACAAGGAGGTTTCATGCTAGATTCGTTATCGGTGAGTCGATATTCATGCATGATCCAGTTAGTTTTGATCCCTTTAGGGGGCTTTCCTCCATAGAAAACCAGTGCCTTCTTAACTCCAACCTTTTGAGTTCCACCAGATGTTAAGATTGGTTTATCAGTTCCAGTTGCTTTCCAGTACCCAGATGTTGCAGCTCGATTCGGCCGTGCCCCATTCGGGTATTTCCGGTCTCTAGGACTAAAGAAGTACCATTCTTGATCCCCAAACGTCGCCTTCCCTAAGAATCCAAGAACAGAATTAGATATAAATTAAACATGCATGCGTGCCGACGTGCGTGGGCAGCATGGTTAGAGAGAGAGAGAGAGAGAGAGAGAGAGAGAGAGAGTATACCTGGGAGCTCCCATGGATCAAACTTGTAGAGATCAACTTCAGCGATGATGGTAACAGGGAGTGGAGCAGAAGAAGCTTTCTTCTTGAGGTAATGAACGACGAGTTCTTCGTCTGTGGGGTGGAACCTAAAACCTGGTGGGAGCTGTGGTTGCTGTGAACCAGAAGAAGAATCTGTGCTCTCCATGAATTATACACTATGTAGTAGTAGTAGTAGTAATTCAATCTTGATTGATTCAACTTTTTTGTGTTTGATCTTCTGTATGAATTTTTTGTTTTGTTTTGTTTTGTTTTGGATTTGTTGCTAGGGTTTTGTGAGAATAAATTGATTGATCAAAAGAAGTGAGTAGTGATTCAAGAACAGTTGGAATGGGAAATGGTGGAAATGGGCAAGGTTTTAATTTCCTTCTTATAAAAGGTTACAGTTAAAAGGAAGAGGTGGGGTAGGAGATGCTGACGCAGATAAGGATGAAAGTACCTAAACTGAACCGCTATTCAGGCTACACGTGTTTTTATAACCCATTGTGAGGTCAACACGTGTTGGATGTTAGTGTGGGGACCACAGACCATACCCCATGAAACAGAAGCTTGAAACGGGAAATTTCCGGTCGGAACTGCCTGCACGCTTTCGATGTCATGCCTTTCTTATTGCAATTAGCAAACTCGTTCATAACTCAAGTGCCCAGAAAATAGTTTTTTCTGTCGAGATATAGAACTGACAAAATCACCCGTCATCTACCAACCCTACCCTAATTTGAACTGCCAAACCCTACTTTAATTCTACATGTTAGTTAAACAAGACGGGGTTAGAATTGAGCTAGCATAACTGATTTGTTGCCCCCTCAACCCTATTAGAGTTAGGGTCCATCTTGGTTCGTTTCTTTATTTTATATAAAAAAAAGTCAAATTACTCAGATTTAAGATTTGAAAAAATGACTAATTTTATGAACTAATCAGGATTATAGTTTGATAATCTTGACCAGCCAATTTATTAACCCGCCTAAAGTCGACCCTAACCCCATCTATTGCTAAGTATATCGAGATATGCAATGAAAAGGGCAAAATGCCTACTCTCGACTTGGGAGTATACCAAGTGTTTTTTTTTTTTTTTTTTTACTTCTTCTATTATAGTGCATTAAATAGTAAGTGCGGGTTCGGACCCTGAGTACCTAAACAGGTAGACGCGAGCCTTTAAGTCGGAGCAGGCGGGTGTTGGTCAATACAAAAAGCAAGCGTGCTATGCTTGTAAATTGGAGGAGGGTGCCTGCAAGAGTAGTGAGCGAGGTCCAGTAGGGATTAGGTCGTTGCTACCTAAGCAGTTCCACATCACCATAAAGGGCTATGTCACTCTATGGAGACTTGCTTAGACTAACTCATATATAGGCAGGAGGGCTCAGATCTAAGTAACCAGAGCGCAGGTCAGAGCGGGAACGAAAGTGCGAGCGTCGGAGCGGTAAATTAAAAAATGTTCTTAGTTCTCAAATACCTTCGGAGCGGGAGCGGGAGCATCGGAGCGTAGTTCAGAGCGGGAGCGCGAGATTTCGGAGCGGGGGCATCACCCCCTATACCAAGGTTTCGATTACTAAGCCTCAGATATGTAAGTTGGAGCTGATGGGGCCGAAAGTTTGTCGATCATGGAGTTAAAAAAACTCTTAAACATATATAAGTAAGAGAACGGATCCGTGTACAACCTTATTTGTATATCATTATTTTTACATTAGTTGTGGGGCTCACATGGTGAGGAACAAATGGCTAATTTTTTGTGAGAATGATCTACAAGATGAGTAGAACATCCTTACCAAAAATCATAACCTCATCAAAAATTGATGGGAAGTTAATTAAAAATTAACGGTGAACAATGAACGATGAGAAAAAAAGTCAACTTTTAATAGTACTACCAGTTTTAGAATGATTTAATTTTTGGTGAGGATGATCTACAAGATGAAGAAAACATTATTAAAAAATATCAGCCCTTAGATCAACAGCATGTAGGCCCCACATGCCACTGTACATATAAAATGTACAAATAACACTGTACTCTGATCCAGACTCTATAAGTAAATAAACTGCAAGTACAGCTAACGTTGTTGATAAAATCTATTGTTGTTGATAGTACAGATCTAATAGAGTTTAATCTCATAAATAGCTTGTATGCATCACATGTAGGCGCGAGGACATGGACATATTTATACAGATAGAACGACTATGTCTGAAAGTCACACATGCGCAAGATATTTTTCTCAACTATAGGAAAGTGTAGCAGGAGCTTTTATAGTTGCATCAAATTGAATAGGTACAACTAGCAAGAACCAAAAGTAAAGAAACACTCCAACCTTTATATAACGGAAGTGAACCGCATTCATCTCAACAGTTCTTTTCTTAGTCTAGAGTTGGGACTCGAACTTATAACTACTCGAACTTATAACTTACATCGTTGTTTAGTTCTGATGCCATATTAACAATCACTTGTTCTAAAAACTGAAAAACACAAACTGTTGAGAGATGCCGCAATGAGGTAGATCACATAATTTTGCAGGTCTAACGATGATAGATTACATTAATCTATGGCTTTCTCTCAACATTAGTTTGTAGGAATTATCTCAATAATATATATATATATTTGTTTAACGCTAACTATCCTAATACTTTTAGGACATGAACCCACATCTTCGGATTTGTAGTTCTGGTACCATATTAACAACCATTTATTTTAAAAGTTTGAACTATTAGAAAGAAATGTCAAATATATAATTCTTGTATTATATTAATCGGTTGATTTTCAGCTCTGATACCATATTAGCCGTTTTGGATTTTCAGCCGCCCTACAATACATGTTACATATATAATTCTGATTAAAAATGCTATATTATATGATAATGTGACTATCCAACATCAGCATGGACCTTTCAAAGCTGTTACTAAGTCATCGATCTAGACCAGTACCCTAGATATTAAATTAATAGCAGTTTGCTGTTTTCGACTAAACGACACCAAAGATATTAACAATTAAATATCTGTTTTAGGATGCTTGCTTTAATATATGTATGTTTATGGGGGCTATTGTTTTGGTAGGCAACGCGGTAAGTACTAGAATGAAAGACCCATGAATGCATGCGTGTACATAAAATCATATATATCCTTTGGTCTTGTTAAAAAACGAATGCCAAACATTGAACGATTAGAATCTTTTCAAGATATTCGAAAACTTTTAACAACTTAATTATGGAAACTCAAGCTACTTCTGCCCTAAAACTATCACACCCTCCCATCACTTCATGTCTCTACACTTGTACAAATATAAGATCCATTAATATCATCAGCATGTTGATCATCTTATTGCGATGCTATTGCAGTACATTTTATATGACCCAATATAAAGATGATTCAATAGTTGATTTTATGCGAAATTGTTCTCCTCAGCATGTAAATCATCTTATCTGTAAAGGATTCCGCTCTAAAAATTTTAAACCCATTAAAGTATAAAAAATCAACGGTCTAAAAAAATACATAAAATTTGTCAATTTCTTATAGGTTGATTTGAGGGTGTCAAAAATTTTAGAATAGAATGATTCCCAAATATCATGCATGATCTACATGGTGAGGAGAACATTCTCAAAAAATTATGCCTTGAATCATCTCCATATGAACCCCACAAAAAGTGTTTGCAATAGTGTCACAATAAGTGTTAGAAATTTTGTGATACCAACGACACATCCCCGATGCACAACGAAACAGGCTTAGGAATCTTGAGACTTAATATCGATGAATCAACAAGAAAATATAACGACGAAGATAAAAATAAGCATCAACCATAATACAAGATATACGTGGTTCACCCTCACAGGCTACATCCACGGCCAAATCGGTGCACTAGAGAAACCTCCACTATTATCAAAAACATACTACAGTACCTTTTACACAACTAACCAGAATAAACACACATGAAAGATCTCACAAGATTTACCGGAGAACACCAACGATAATCCATTAGAGATCGGATCTCTAAACTACTCCCAATAACATACTCATATCTTCCTTGAACCTTGAAAGTCCATCTGTATGGTTGATCATAAGAGGAGAAAATATATGGAGAACACTAGAAACTGGGGTTAGGGAACCCCCCATAAAGAAACCCCCAAGCCCTTTTCTCCCTCTCTACAAGTTACTCACACTTTGGATTCTTCCCACACAAAAGACCAAAACCTTAGGTTTACCTCTCTTTGAACCTTAGGAACTCCAACACTTTCACATTGGCACATGTAGCACACATTGGGATGATTTAGGACCTCCCCATTTATAGATTTTATCAAATCAACGCACAGATAGAAGTTTCCTAATCTCAAAAGGTCTCCAAAATCGCCTAAAAAACCTTCTTGCGACGATGCTTTCGAAACCACCAAGCTTGGTTTCGAAAGCAAAATTCATCTGTTGGTTTTTCAGCAAACCACTTTTGAAACCGTCCACATGCTTTCGAAACCAACAATCTTGCTTTCTAAAGCGTCTCCCTGCTTCTGGAAGCAAAGGCTAATTTAGCCAAAAAATTATTACAATAAGGACCCTGCTAATTGGGGTAAGTGAGTCGGGCTTAAGGGTGTTCAAGCTCAGCCCGAAATATAATTGACATTTACAAGCCCAAGCTCAGTCCAAAGTAAAATTAGATAATCTAGATCAAACTCGGCCCATAAAAAATTTCGGGCTTCAGGCCAAGTTCAGGCTTGCTTGAAAATGAGTAAATGAATTATTATATTGACAAAATTAAAGAAAATGATATATTGTTGTTCAAAAAATTTATGATGTGCTTCACAAAAAGAAAATAAACAATGTGATTTGTTTGAAAGAATAAATGATGTATTGGGTTAAAAAAAAAGTTGTGCATATTGTACAAGTAAAACTATATGTTAGTACTTAGTAAGTATTCCATATTTTTAATTTATAAGCATATCTTATTCGGGTCGGGCCCAAATTGGGTTTGAGCTCTATAATGCCCAAGTTCAGGCTCAGCTCGGCTCATTTTCTCAAATAAGACTCGACCAAAATGTTATCGAGCTGAACGAGCAGGATTTGAGGCAGCCCAACCTAATTGACGGGCCTATAAAGGAATGCTGCAATATCGTTCTTCATATCTATATATATTATAAAGATGAAATCTTGGTTGCCATATGTCGTCTCCAAATTGAACTTTAAAATTTAAAGAAAAACTAGATTGCCACATCATCAAAACTAAATAAAAAAAGTTTGTAAAAAATAAAATACTTCATCAAAACTACGTAAAAGAAAGAGTTTCTAAAAATCAAAATACGAGTCAAAGTAAAAAAAAGGATAATTAACCGAAATATTTAAAATTAGCAATATATATTGTACAAAAAAAGTTAATATTTAATTGTTTACTAAATTTTTTAAAGAAAATATGTCTAAAAAATAATAAAAATAATTTTTTACAAAAAGTATCCGTTTG
>MVGT01004291.1:125366-138745 GCA_002174775.1 Macleaya cordata
GTCGCAAATGCACTTAACAAAATGGGACGACAGTCTAAACCGTCTCAAATAAGTGCCTATGGCGACAGAAATGAAACCCGTCGCAAAAACCCTGTATTAAAATATCTTCGTTTTCATATGTATGTGATAAAAAAAAAATTCCAATATGATAAACTAGTATTTAAAACTTAAAGATAGTCGATTAATGTACTCGTGGTTTATGATAAACTAGTATTCAAAACTTAAAGATAGTCGATTAATGTACTCGTGGAAAACCCTAACCCATAAACCCTAAAAAACTCTTGACTTAACACCTCCTTTTGCTTATTCTATCCTTCACTGTCACAATCAAACAAGAATAAAATCAGATTGGCCCTTATTAAGGTTACGGCTCATCTAAGGTGATCATATACACTTCACCTGGAGCTTCTTCTGTAACTATCTTAATTCTAAATCTTTTTGTATCAACATCGCACTCTCTGGCTTTGAAGATGACTTCACTTGATCTTCCATTGACGCCTAGCGAAATCTAGATGATGACGTGGTATACGTACTGCACAATACGCCCATCCACGTGGAGAGTTATGGCCGATAATATGATTTTCGTTTTTTATTTTCCTTTCTTTTTGAAAGGTAACCATATCATGATTAGTCCCTATCAAAATACTAGTTAGGTGTAGCCAACTTATTAAGCTTAATCATGCTTTTAATTAGCCCGAAAGCTTAGTTTCAAATACTTTGGTTAATACCAAAAATAACAAACTCTTTCTATGCACTCTATCTGGTGACGATCTGATCATGTCGAAAAGCGTTGCCACTTTGTTCGCGTGGCAAAAACCCATGAATTATCATTTTCTTTTACGCTAATCTCTATGCTTAGTGATAATTAATTACATGTCGAATTATCTTAATTAATTAGCTTTCCGAGTGATGGCTCTGGCTAGCTAGCTAGTGCATGCATGATATGTCATTGTATATATATAAATTTGGTTCGAACACGTGTACATTGACAAGTAAACGTTTAGCCAATTGCGTAATTTGTTAGACATCGTCATCGTTGTCATCGTCACCGTCATCATTGTTAGAGTTCTCGTCTATATATCTTTATATATATATGTATATATATATTTCATGGTATTATTACAGTGTCAAAATTTGCAAGTGACAATATGATCATTTTCACAGAACTTTCAGCATCTCACAATTAATTTTTCTCTAAAACTTTTTTTTTTCACTAGCCAAGTCAAAATTCTTATTTTCTAAGTAAGGATATGTTTGATATTTAATAAAATCTAACCTTAAATAACTCAAACCTAATATTAATCAACATTAACTATTAAATATCAAATGACTCTAATTAATATTAGATGAACCTATGATCTTAACAGTCTTGAACCTTAATTAGTTATGGTATTGACAACATATTTTTAAAAAATTAACTCTTATTTTGAATTAACCTTCATGAATGCCATTGATCATACTTACAATAAGAAGTTGGAGATCTAGGTCTCGAGTTCAACTCATATCCTTTTTCCCTAGCCTAGAAGCTAGACACCGCGCGCTTATTATCGGCATGAAAAACCTAGCCTTAATTTCTCGGCTCATGTGGAACAAGAGGACTGCAAGTGGCCTCGAGGCCGGACTAATGGTGGAGTTCAAAGAGCTCAAACACCTAGCTAGCTAGGGTTATGACGCTCTTCCAAGTTCCAAATCTTATAAGTTACAATTTTGAGATGGTCAATGAAGTTTGACCGGGGTCCAAAGGGTTGTCTAGCTAATTTATGGAAACATTGGAACACATGTCAAATTAGAGAAAAAAAAAAATGGGGTATGTCTAACTCTAATTAATCAAACTCTACCAGCGACGTAATTCTGTTGAGAACTGCAACAGAAGTTAAGATGCTTGAGAACTTCTATTCTTGCACGCTGAAACGGAAAATTTGGAGTTATCATCAACGGCTGACTAGTCTAACTTTGACAAAGTACTGTATGGGTAGGTTTAGGGCAGAGCAAGTGACTAATTAAGTGGTGCGGCTGGTGCCAAATGACATTCGACCTTTTCAGTTAAAAGTTATACGACTCGATGGATGGATGTATGGATGGACGGATGGAGAGGACCACACTGATCAGGAGTGATTATGTATAAACAAATTTTGTAGACAAATCATGGATAGACGACAAAATCCCACGCGGCGACTCCGCCTAATTTGTCATTTCACCTGACATACATTCTGCACGTATTTTAGGCAAGATTAAATCAGGGATACCACGTGCCTCTACTTAAAGTTTGACTCATTTGATTTGATCTGAAAAGCTGTACTTAAATCATTACTTATAACAGTCTTAACATAGTAATTAACTCTTCTGGGCGCTATTGAAAAGCTTGAAGCTCGGAAGTTGGAAGCTGGAACGGAAAAACAGCCTAAAGCCCAATCACTTAAGAAAAACCAACCCAGTCACTGGATGAATTTCAGGCCTAGTCATGTAACTTAATTGGATGACTTTTAAGCCCACTCTTATAACTTGCAGGCTGGGTGATGGATAATCTGTTTGTATACGTATTAGGTTAAATTACGTACATACGCGCGTGTGGAGGGCTAGTATAAATGATACGATTTTACCATGTTAGCAACATTAGAAGGTGGGATCCAGGCACTTACTTAGTAAGCACATGGAAGTGACACAGGAGTAGAATACGAAGCACGCATACAAGCCAAGTACATGGGCAGGTTAACTAGAAGAAGTCCTAAGAACCACTCAATAAGACTCGAACATAGGGCATTTTAGACCTGGCAAAACCTAATCCGACTTTACAGGTCGACCCTAACCTTGACTCGCTCAATCCAACTTAAATTTGACTAAATGAGTCAAAGTTAGAGTTGCACATTCTTGACCTGTCAAGCCTGATTAGGTTATGGTCGACCGTAAAGGATTCACAACCAAAGTTCTGTGGTCAATATTAGGACAATATTGTTTTGGGACCTATGTGGAGATGATCTCCTCACCATTTTTGTATAAAATCACGCTGGTCTAAAACCTCTAACCCCATCAAATATTGGTTCAAATTTAATCATTTTGATGATATCACAAATCACCCAACTTTTAAAGGGGTTGGAAGTTTTAGAATAATGTGATTTTTGGTAAGTAACATCATCGCAAAAATCATCCTTTGGATCATCTTAGGGCTGCACATGGTGCGGTTTTAAATCCAGTCCGAACCGAAAAAAATACCGACAAACCGTAAAACTAAAAAACCCAAAACCAGAAAAATCGAAAAACTGATATTTTATGGGCTGGTTTTGGTTTCATGTTTTCAAAAAACTAAAAAAATCGAAACCGTACCAATAACACTGAACCGAAAGACCAAACCAAAAAAACCAGAAAAAATCCGTGCATATACCTATATAGTATACACATGCATTATTATATATAAATATGCATGCTAACTTATGAAAATATGAATTAAGGAGCCTGGCTCTTAATATAATCACAATTTCATAAGTCAATTTATATATGTCAATTTGTATCCTATATGAGGCAATACATATGTGCGATGTGTGTTCTCAAATTTATACATATTTATTAATTTATTTATAATATAAATATATTATTTTGTATAATTATTATTTATTGTGAAAAAATTCAATTGTGGTATACCTTGATTAAAATTGCCACTATGTTTCTATGGAAAATATGTTGGGATCCATATAGAGATATCGAAGTTATAAAGATGAACTCTTCACAGACATTACCATGTATCTTCATAAAAAAAATAAATAAATCATATTCGGGGACGAGCTATCTTGCACGTTGTTGGGGAGTGCCCCACAAAAAAAAATTTAAACTCCAGCATCTAATACCTATGAGGAAATTGAGTGCCCCACCAATTATTAAGATTTTAGTATATTGTGCCTTAGTTTTTTGTAAAATTAGAATTTGACCAACTCATTTCTTAACACGTACCCCACAAGCTTTTAGGCACACCAAAGAAATTTGTTGTGCTTTGTGGTTTTCTCCTTAAAAAAATTTATGACTTCGTTCTTAATCATATCGTACCAAAATTTTTAACCCTATCAAAATTTAATTTAAAAGTAATAATTAAAATAGATGGCCTATAAATTACCTTATAATTATTTTTGATTGATATAATTTTTGGTAAGGATGATCTTCTCATATTAAATTTAATAATTTTCACAAAAAAAGAGAGAGAATTAATAATTACTTAAGATGGTTGAACACTTGGACATTTTTTTTTATGTTTTAAATTTAAATAAATATTTGGTTATTATCAGTTTTTTATTTTTTAAGTTTGAACGAACTTTAATTTTTTATAATGCAAGTGCTCTAATTATGTCATGTTTTAGTTTAAGTTTAAATGATCAATTGATAAATGTCATATGTTAATTTTTTTTAATCTAGTTAAACTTTAGTTTTGAATGATTTGTCCGTTAAAAAAACCGAAAACCCCTAAAAAAATCCGAAATTTGAAAAAAACCGAAAAACCCAAAAAATCCAAAAAACCGATGGTGTGGTTTTGGTTCTTAAAAAAAAAAAACCATCATGGTTTGGTATGGTTTTGGTCCTCCTAAATTGATCAATGGTTTAGATATGGGTTTGACAAAAAATCTAACCAAACCAGATCATCTCTAAGTTTGCTTGATATAAAACCTTATCTTAAAATTGTCCACAAAACCTTGGTCATAAAACCTCACTCTTAGGGCAAGTTTACTGGGGTTGTTAAACTGTTTTTAAACTGCTTGTTCAAGCAGTTTTTGGTCTCTAGTAGGATCTCTTAATCCCTTTATCATGGATCCCTTATGATGAAAGAATGAATGTGGCGCTCAATAATTTAACGTGTGCTGAATGGTGGAGGGTTATGCTCAATAAGCGCAATTTTTATTTATTTTTTATCCAACTAACTTTTCTATTCCTATTTTTTTCTCTTTTAAAAAAGCTAACAAAATATCTCTCTTATTTTTTCTCTCTTTTCTCTATTTTTTTTAATCCATTTTTAAAGATTACCACTAGAGCAAATGTACCTCGTGACCTTTAGGGTTAGACATTTACTGATCTATTTTTACATATCTCGCTAGAGTTACGAATATATGTATGGAGACCAAGTTGAAACTTGTGATTTAAAAAACAAAATAAAGTTTTCGATAAAAAGTTAAAAATAAAAAGTTAGGGCCTGACCCATCAATCCCAACTCGTAGTTAGGTCTAAGACATCCTCAAAGGACAATTATGATTGTTCATTTTAGGAAAAAATTTATTCATATTTATCATCATGACCTAAACTGGCAATAATCTCTCCTATCATAGTCTCATTTATTATTAATTTATTTAAAGTATATTTCTTCTTATTTTAATATTAAATAAATTTTTATTTCTTTTTCTTGTCGGTATATTTAAAAATTGTTTTTCCAAATTAAGCTAAAAATCGTAAACCAGAAAGGCGAAATGAATTTTATTATTCGCAGCCTACCTTCAATAAACAATCATGAAACCGAATTCTCATACAAATTATAGTGAACAAATCAAATCCAATAATAAACAATACATATATTACCACCCATTGGGATCCCGTTTCAACCCGAAATTATCCACTTTGCTCCCCTATTATTGACAGAGATTTCTTCTTCTTCTTTTTTATTTTATTTATTTTCCAAAAATCGGTATTGATAGAGATCTCAAGATTCTCAACTCACGTGTTTTTGGGATATCTACGCTGTAAAGATTTGAAGTATTATTAAGTAACTATTGACACGCGTGTGAGTTGGCAAATTTATTTAGTGGCCCCGCTTTACCCGCCAACATTTCAATCAACACCACCACCGCCTAATAAAGATCATCATCATAAAGCTTCAGCTTTTAGATCATCTTTACATGGCCCACACACAAATGTAAATAGAGTGTACGAATGAAGTATGTATTAGGTAGGTCTACTTAAAGACGACCCCATGTGTTGATGTGATATAAACGATAAGAAGATCATTGACACAAAAAATCAGCCCTAACTTCATTTAACACCCATCGTTAGATGTAAATTGACTGTTAGAAAATAACACCTTATTTTTCTATATGAATACAACACTTACACCTTTTTTACACGAGAGATGCTAGAGGGACCGGGCCCTCAATCTGTATAAAAAAACAGATTGAGGCATCGGTCCCCAAAGCATTTCTGTTTTTACACATACCCGTGAGACCTACATGACGATAAGACAATTATCACAAAAAAAAAACTGACATTGGATCATATTTGAGTAGGACCTAGAACAAGAATAATTGAAGTGTAAAACTGAGATGAGTTTAATACAAAACTATGAAAATAAAGAATGATGAGTATCCTAAAAAAAAAACTCTAAATTGAGAAGGCCACTCAAACTGTACAAATCCTCTGGGTACGTGGGAAAGCGGGAATATTCTCTGGTGAACTTTCAGATCTTTTGGGTTTGTGTGAACATGAAATTTTTTAAAACAGAAATTTTTAAAATATTACAGGATCTATGCACGTACAACAGCTTTCTTGAACCCTAATTAACCACGGCTCTTGCTGACGGCTTGGCTTGGGGGTGATAAACAGCCATTGGCTTGCACTAGTGGCCAGCGGCCTCTGGCCGCACGCCCTTACGCTTTTGACTGCGTACGTCCTGGCCTTATCCACAATCACAAACTCACACTCAATATAAATCACCCTCATTATATTGCATTTTTTTTTTTTTTGTCTATCACAAACTCACACTCAACATAAATCACTCTCATTATATTGCATTTTTTTTTTGGTCTGACGTGTTCCACGTGGAGAGATCTAATTAACCCAAACACTACTACATTTTGTTTTACGTCGTCAGGTTTTGATGGTCCCATTGATGTTGTCAATTAGCAATGGAGAGTGACTTGGCTAGTGAAACCATGACTACTAAACATAGATGAGGGTCCTTAACAACACGACCGAGACTAAAACGACCTTGGGGTTTTTTTCAATTGGGAACCAGACGTGTACATGACTCACAATACGCGTGGCCGTACGATATCGGAAAACGATAAGAGCTCTCATTTTCTCACCCACTTCTACTTAAAACCACGAATACAGGACAGTATCGCGTCTCATCCAAATAGGGTTTACTTTTAGTTAGAAAATAATTAGGTTTTGAATTATGATGTGTTTATATTTCATGCATATGCGTACTTTACAATTTAATTTGCTCGGTGCCCCACTATTTGATGATCTCATCATGATGATATATATAATCTTTCAAAATATTTATATGCGACTTCATCATAAGAATAGTGCAATTTTCGATTCAGTATTTTTATAATTTATTCAATACCGATCATATCCCATGACTTTATTTCTATTATAATTATATTTGGTTTACATAACGGTGGGTGCTGCGTAGAGTTCGTTCAAAAGCTGATTTTTTGTAAAAATAATCTCCATATTAATTATGAGAGTCCCACAAGATAGTATAAAAAATGAATAAGTGTATTGTTACCAAAGAAAAAATTAATAGTTTGTGTGAAAAGTATGTTTGGGGTTAATCAAATAATTTGCCATATAATTTGCCAACTCAACAAAGTTATCAATTTGTGTGAACATCTACACGACAAATAAATATCCATTTTTTTCTTTTCTTTTTGTCAACAAAATATAATAGTTTTTGTTTCTGTTGGGGAACCTCGATGGAGCGAAATTTTTTTTATTAATAATAGAAAAAACCTATGAGGGGCACATAAACCTCACGTACGAGTAAGGTTGCCCATGGTGGCGGTTTTTTTGCGCTATTAATGAAACTTTCTCTTCGTCACTTGTTGGTGGCGAGCCTTTTGAATCCTTTTTAAACATTTTATTCACCCGTTCCTTGATGACGATCTTCTGTATCTCATTTACGTTTATGTAAGAGTCGGAAAGAGATAATAACGGGTCAAAATTAAGTAAATAATTGAGTTAAAAAAAAAATCAGATGCCAAAATCTACTTATTTGATGTAAAAACAAAATTATCATTGAATATTGCAGTAGCCGCCGTCACACTCGATCTTATCATCAGCACATGCATGCATGCATGGTTGTGATCATATGTGATACTGGCTTATTTTATTCAAAGTTGTGGGCCCAAATATCACAATAAATTAATAATCAAGATTATTAATCTCACGTGTTAGGTAAAACAAGAGAGATCATAGGATCAGATCACATCACAATTATTCAAAGTTGATCGAGCAAACTCAGATCATCACATGCGTGGGTGGTCCCAAATAGTGTCACCCCTATCCCTGGTGCCAAAATCCACAGGAAACGAGTGACCTGCAATTGACTCAGTTTTGTAATAGAACAGAGTGAGTTATACAACTCAGTGAGTCAAATTTAGGTAGACTAGGGTTCGATTGTCCTAGAATTCAACAGAACAAATAACAAACAAAACAATTCAACGTGGTTTTGTACTTGCTGACACGTACATCACATTAGAAAAAAAGACAAAAAAAGGTTTAAAAGGCCAACACAAACGTGGTCTTCTTTTGTCGTATTCGACTTCAGCTAATCGACAACCTTATTCCGCCAGCTCATCACAAGTATGACGTCATCCCATACGTAATGACATACGTCCTGTTCTGCGCCGTTAAAGGTGTTATTAATGGACATGTGGTTCTTGAGTAGCCACGTAGACGCCAGCCACGTAACTTTAAAATTCAAAGTCAAATGGTCAAAGCTAAAATTACAGTCAATGCTAATCACGAAGTTAGTAAACTTATTTGGATCGAACTCCATTTTGATGTGAAAAGTAAGAAAAGAAAAAGAATGATTCGAATGAAAGAAAGATGATGATGATGTAAAGTAGGATTAGTTGAGTGTGGGTTTTTAGAGAGAGAAGGAGAGGTTTTAGAGAGAGAAAGAGAAAGAGAAAGAGAAAGAGAGGATAGAGATTCTATGATTGGAGATGAAGTTTGTAGTTATCCCCTAATATGGGTGGGTCATTATCATTATAATTAATAATTAATGAAGTTTTTGTGAAGATAGATAGATAGAGAGAACTGAACTACTAAGAGGTAGAACCAAAGCCTCCATAATATTCTTCCACATCTTCATCACTACTGTAAACTAATCACATTAAAAATTAGTTACCTTAAAACACAAGGTATTGTATTGAAGTCCATGCTCATCTCTTTTGCTTAGTTATCTTCTCCAAATTAATAAAATAGCTTAATCAACTCCTTTTTTTGGGTTATGAGAAAAAAAAACCTGGGTTAATTCTCTGTTTCAATCCAGGCAACAAAAAATTTTAAATTTAATAAAGAGAAGGATCCATGATGACGTAACTAGATAGATCATTACTAACAATGTAGAAATAAGAAAGAGAAATCGCTAATTTGCAAGCACTAGAGATCAACTATTGCCGACCAAAATATCCAAATGTTCTTAAGTTGTGCACAATCCTTCTAAAGAACTAAATCGGCAATATGATAAGATCTCACATTGATCAAGTATGGAATTAATTAGTTGTAGGTTTTTTTGAGCTCTTGGACACCTTTCCCATTCCAAGCCAGTTTTTAAGGGTGAGTTCTACCCAATGATTCATAACATTTGGTATCAGAGCCACACTACCATGTCACGGGGCCATCACGGAAGAAGCGACCTATATGCTAGATTAAGATGCATTGCATTGAATTTTGGTAGGTGAGTAAAAGCCACCAGAAAGAAATGGCAACCATCGGACCAGTGTCAATAGAGTGGGCCGCCATAGGAGTCAGCTTCGGAAGCATAGTGGAATGATAAGATCCCACATTGACCAAGTATGAGATTGGTCATGGATTTATGAACTCTTGAGTACCCTTCACTTGCAAACCGATTTTTAAACTGGTTTTCAAAAGTGAGTTCTACACAAAAATTCATAACACAACATCATGGTCACAAAATTTAATTTGAACCTACTATTCACAATATAAGGAGGAATAGCAACTAATAACTTTTCTTTAAAGTTATAAGCACTAGTTGGTGGGTTGGTTTTTATCAACTTAAACCCCTCATATATAAAATGGTTTTAATAAACTTATTTAAGACCCAAACAAACAATGCAAATTCAGAAAGTCTATCTTAACTGCTAGTGAACCATATGCATATAATATGAATTTTGTACATAAAGGCCCTGCTTGGTATGCAGGAAAAATTTACAGAATGCAAATTACCATAACTGTGGTAGTGGTAGTTTACATAGACAAACAGGATCATAGGTATCCTAACTAGCAGATTAATACCATACCAAACAATTGATTTATCAATTTGACCGAGAATAATGCGAATTTTTCCTGCATACTAAGCAGGGATATATATTTAGTTGTCGTATATTGCTAAGATGACTAGTAGATTAGGGTTGGATGAATTGACCAACTCACCAAGTATATATGTACATGTTTTAGATTTTTCAAGCAGTTTGACATTAAATCTTTCCAAATTGTTTGGCTCATGAGTATCAAATTCTGACTTTCTTTGTTCTTTGTTAATCATCAAAGTAACTATATATGTATGACTTATGACTATGTTTCAAAAATATTCAAATTTATTACTTATTTTTCTCTGTTTTCCAAATATTTCCATTTTTTCCAACCTACAAAATTAGATAAGTTAACTTAAAATAGTTGGAAATATTCTTTTTTTCAATATACTCTCTTAGCATTATTTAATATTTCTAAAAAAAAAATTAAACACGTGTCTAAAATATTTCTACTCTACATTTTAATGCTTATACGTACCATCCTTTGCTATATTTAGATCGACAAAAGTCACATGACATATAAGTAATTTATTGTGTAGATAGTCCCGATCTCACGAGCTCAAACCTAAAAATATTAAATCCTGACTTATATACGCAGCCGTTATGACTTATATACACAGCCGTTAGATGTTCTTCATGTACCGATGCCTAGGTTTAAGTCGGACTTCAAACTTCTTTCAACTTCAGGCTCGTGAAATCATTTTCCTATTGTATATATTACACAAAAAATGGATATCTTTCCCAAGAATCACAACCAGGATTGTATTGGAAATAATTTTTTTTGGTACTGAAGATAATTAAAAACGTGTTCTTATTAATTGTCATACTATGATATTTATTATTACTTGAAGATTATCTAATAAAATTAAATGGATTGCAAATAATTATTAAAGAAAATTAATTAATATTCTCATTTTTTTTGATAATATATATTTGCAATTTTTTTAAGTAAATGAGCTCTCACAATTGTCTTGAAATTTGAACTTAAATTCATAACTAAAATATCCCAAAAAATTTGAACCAGATAGGACAGAATACAAAAGAGTTTGGTTCCACAACTAATAGTCCGATGTTTCAATTGGACACGTGCATTAATTAAGCTGCACAAAGAAATACATAAAACGGTCCAGATTGATTTCTATTTTCTACATCCAACGGTGTAAAATGAACATTGATTGATCAAACATCACAAGTATTTTGCTGATGTATACATTTGAATTCTTTACAGCTAACCAGAAAACTCTCAAGTCTTCGACGCCACGTCATTCTTCTTTTGTCCTTTTCTTGATCAAAGTCAAACCATAAAAAAATATCCCAAAGAATTGCAGATATTTACAACAATACCACAATCCATGCACCCCACCATTTCTTCACTGTCTGAACACGAAGCTTCCTGGAACCGGATTTGTCTGATACCTAATACCGAACGAGTCGAACGAGTCATTATAAGGCTGTATAAACGCGTTCGAGTTAAAGTAACTCGCTGAGTTATCAACTCGTTGAGCTCCAATTCGGCTCTCAACTTCTTCTTCTATTGAACTACCAAATCTCTCTGATGAAGAATCCAATTGACATAATGATGGAATTGAATTTGGGAATGTTTGATTGTTGTTTGTGGGTCGTTGGATTTGATTGAATTCTGGTAAAGAAGTCATGGCTGCTAAAGTGCTCCAATCGAATTTCCCAGAATCCAGATTCTGAAAATTCATCAGTAGTTTATCATCTTGTAAATTTTTTAGAGAATTCATTCGAGGGAGAGCGAAGAATTGATCATTGATTTCAGGGAGTGAATCAAGAACATCATCGAAATGGGATGAAGATGAAGAAGATGAAGTTCCATTGCTACACTGTTCTTTAGTTGAATTAACATTTGAAATCAAATTTTCTGCGCTTGAATTTTTCTTGTAAATCCGACATAAAACCCAATCATCCAACTGCATGAATTAATCAAAAAGAAAAACATTAGAATGGGTCTCTGTTTCTCTCTCTAAATAGGAAAACAGAGCATGAAATTGAAGTGAATTTAACTTACACGAGAGCTTCCATTCTTCTTTGAATTCTCTAAAAGTCGATATTCATGCATAATCCAGTTTGTTTTAGTTCCTTTAGGAGCTTTTCCAATGTAAAAAACCAGAGCTTTTTTAATCCCAACTTTTCGACCTTCTGTAGTTATAATCTTATCGGTTCCAGTAGCTTTCCAATAACCAGAACCAGCTACTCTGTTCGGCCTTGAACCATTTGGATACTTTCGATCTCTAGGACTAAAAAAGTACCACTCTTTCTCTCCAAAAATAGCTTTACCTGCAAATCCAACACAAAAATTAACCCCAATTTCTAGAGAGAGAAAGTGAGATTAAGAACAAAAAAAAAAATTCGATGATCAAAAACCCAAAAAAAAACTTACTTGGAAGAACCCAGGGATCAAACTTGTATAGATCGACTTCACCAATAATATTCAATGAGAATTGATATCCGGCGACTTTCCGGCATAAATACTGAACTAAAAGCTCCTCATCCGTCGGATAAAATCTGAATCCAGGAGGTAACGCTAACTGAGAAACAGGGTCTGAATTTGCCATTCCCATTGGAGATTTTTCAAATATTCAACTCGGCGATTTTATTCAGAGCAAGAAGATGAGATGATTGAGAAGAAAATTTGATTTCTTTCTTTTTTTTCTTTTTTTAAACTTCACGCTCCAGATGCTTATATATAGGAGTGAGAAAGTAGAGAGAGAAAGTGTAGAGAGAGAAAGTACGGTGAGTGTTGTGATTTAGTGATGTCAGTGGTCCTTCCTCAGTCATGTTAATCACCGTTGTGGTGATGACACGTGCATCTTAGGGCTTCAAAGTTTATCGTGCCGCCGACCTTATCCGGAACATCTGGGGGGCTCGGTTCATGAACCCGAGGAGAAAGTAATTTGCTGAGTCAGCAAATCAGAGGACACGTAGCAGTTTTACGAGAGCGGTTTTAGAAAGAAGGTACGAAGATGTTTTATGCGTGTTTGTGCGTTTTCCACACGTGGTTAATCTACGTCGGCTAAAGTGTGGACTAAGCTCATGCTTACACGTGTATTATATTGAAAAAAATTCAAAAAAAAAAAAAGTCGGCAAATTTAGGTCGAAATTCGT
>MVGT01004291.1:138987-149452 GCA_002174775.1 Macleaya cordata
GTGAGCCTATGGCAGTGAAGCTTATAGTTATAGGGTGATGACACAGGTAATTTTTGTGTGAGATGTTTTCTTCATCATTGACATTATTATATTTCACAGTATGCTAAATTTAAAATTTTTATATCCATTAAATTAAAATCAACAATAATTTTAAAAACTAATTTGAGAGCTCTCTTGATTGGATTATTTATATATATATGTAATTGCCCTGCATCGTTGGCGATGTAATTGACGATTTCTTTGCACTTATCACATGTGGTTTGTGGTATATATTCTACGCCTTAATGTAACTTTAGCATTAGTCCTATTTTAGCAAAATAAAAATAAAAATAGAATATGAGTAACATACCCTTGCATGGAAAAAAATGATAGAGGACAAACCTTTTTTAATGCACGAATAGTCTTCGCACGCACTTTAGCACGGTGCAAAAAAAACAGAAAAACCCTATATTGAATAACAATGGTACACGTTAGCAAACCCTTTTTAATGAATTTTAATACAAAAATGGCCATAACTACAAAATATAAATCGGATTTAAACAAAATCTATACCATTGGAAAATCATTTTTCAAGATTTTTAAAACAAGATCAGATATGAAAACTAAATTCAAAAAAAAAAAACCTAGAAAAACCCATTTGCGAAGCTATAAAACCCAAATTGTATGCAAATTATAATTTGCATAGGTTTTTAACTTTTTAAACTCAATTTCTAAGTTTTTATTTATTTATTATGCATTCTGTTTATATAGAGGGTTAGAAAAGTGCAGATGCTTAAAAGTATTCAAAATAGCCTATGCAAATTACAATTTGCATAATTTTTAGATTTTTTTTTATTATACAATCTATTTGCATAGTTGAGATACAAAGGTTTTTTTTTCTTTTTGAATTTTATATTGTTGTATGGTCTTATTTTGAAGATCTTGAAAAATTCTTTCTAAAAATATAAATTTTGTCAAAATTCAATTTTTAGATTAAAATTTATAGCATTTTAAATTCTTAAAATATTATTTTATCTTTCTACCATATCCACTATAAAAACAGTTAGAGTTTAATTTTTAAATAGACATAAGGGTAGTTTAGGCATGAAAATATGTTAGTTTTAAAACAAAAATCTAAAATGGCTCCCGCGAAAAAGAAGAGACTGGACTTATAAAATAAAAAGTTCCTCGCTTCTCCATAAAACTAGCTAGAAATCAGATCTTTTAACCTAATTTTGTGAAATAAAAAATCAAGTATTGAAAAGATCATCTTACACAAAAAAAAATCAACTCTTGGGGTGTCTTTTGGGTGTCACACGCAGATCCCATCCCTAAAGGAGGACTGGTCAAAATTAATTAATTAACTCTTAACATCAATATCAATGGACAGTCATTTATTGTATTCAACGTATGAATATGTATAAAGTGGTGTTCATATTATCTATTGGAAAAAAAAGGCTTTTCCCATGAAAACTAGTTAATATACATTTTAAGAAGTGTCCCGATTTAGAAAACTTGTGCTCTTATTTTTTTTTTTCCTCTTTTTGTTAAGCGCCCGTGTGTGTGTGTTTTTTTTGTTATCTTGTAAAGATGAAAGTGATATATATATAGAAAAAGAAAAAGCAGGGGCAGAATAAGAAATTTAGATTGGGTTGGGATGAAGTGAATTTTATGTATTATTTTTTTTTAAAAGTCTGGGTATATAAAATTTTTGTGCAATTTTACCCTGGGGTAAGGTTTCAATTCCCCTTTAAATCCCAATTTTTTAAATATTTTCTATATATTGATATATTTTTCCCAATGTTGTGGTGAGCGGAAGCCCCCAAACTTCTTACTGCTTACTCTCCTAGTTGAAAGTAAGGTTTCTATAATGTAAGTCTTCGTATCGAATCTCGTAAAGATAATTCATTTAAAACTTTCAATCTAATTAAAAAAAAAATCTATAGGCGAAATGAAATAAAGTGCTGAACAACATATATTATATAAGCAGCGTAGAAGTGTCGTAAGACTAGTTAGAAAGGGCAATTAAAAGATTAAATCAAATTGTTTTAAGAGAAAAAATTTAGGGCAAAAAAAAAAGCATTGAAATTAAAGTCTTTCTTGTTAAATAAATTTGACTAATTTTTATAACATATATAATGGAAAGATATAGAAAAAATCTGATCTAAAATTTCAGCAATTTTTTTTTGAAAATTAGGTTTAGTCAGAGTGAATAGTCAAAATGTATTGTTGGTTCGTTAGGTACGTGAAGAGATCTCCTAAAAGAGATGTTTGTTTTGCATGGTTTGGAAAATTAAATGACAAACAAATTTGTACTATACGACTTTTGGTCAATAATTATCTGGTACTTAATTGTGTATGAATGTCTGGACTTTATGAAGTTTGGTCATAAGATTTGATAATGTGTCCGAAGCTTCACCATGGAAAATAAGTTCTAATTAATAGAGAATTTTAGTTTAGGAACCCAATGTTAAATTTATTGAAAACATAATTTAAGACCAGAAATTTATTTACCATGGCCCCACAAATATCTTAGACTCCAAGCTTTAATTTTTTATTTTATTTTATTTTGATGACTCATGCCATTCGTCTTTGCCATGATTTTAGAACAGATGCAATCATCTCCTCCTATATCTGTTGAAAAATTACTAAGAATTATCCATCTTTGAAGACTTCCAAAACAAAGACCAATCTACCAAAATCTCTTATAATAAATACATAGCAAGAAGCAGTAAGAAATCATTTGTAAACAAATTAAAAGGCTTTTAAAATTAATTGAAATGGATGCATATCATGTGAGCATGGAGGCAAAATTCATCAACTACACTCGTACATTAGCTGGTTTTGGATTTAAAGCAATGTCAAACCAATTCAAGCCTGCCACCAAACTTTTAAGGTTTTCCTAAAAGTGTTTTCTTCCAAATTTGGTAAGAGCCCACTCTTGGTCGACAGCAGCAGGCCCAGGCCCAACATGTTACCGTGCATATCATTCTCATATAAAATCATCAAATTCTAAAACTTTTATTCCATCAAATGTTAGTTCAAATTAACAATGATCTATGTGGTAAGGAGATATTTTTCGCAAAAAATTAACCCTTGTATCTTTTGCATGTGTGCTCCATAAAATGTTTTACCCTAATATTATCCACAAAACCTTAGTTGCGGATCCTAAATCATTTATAAATATAATAGTTGCATCTATTGTGACTGCTTGAAATTTGTATTGTTTCCGAAAGAGTTGGACTGAACTTAACCCCGCTCACTGAAATTTACTCGTGTACTAGTTCGAATCTGAACCTGGACCATTAATTGGGAACTCCATAACACCAATAAATTAAGCTTGTAAGTTTGTTAATTAATAAGATGCTGGTCATCGATCTAGAATCAATAGCGGGTTCAAAAACTTAATTGGTTCTACTTCTTCCAACTTCATGCCAATGAAGTACAAACTTCTCAGTTCCAATCAAAACAGAAGATAAACAAAAATTCAAACTTCTTAAAAATGAATGGCTGGTCAAAAGTGCGATGAACATTATCCTTGGCTATTTTTTTTTTTTGGGTTTACAAATTTGAAGTACAATTGGAAGCTTATCTCTAATGGACTATATATGTTTTTTCCTCATAATCTATGTGTTTAGTTGAATTCCAGGCAACTTTGTTTGGTAGAAAGTGGTTGGGTTAGGCAGGTTTCAACCCATAAAATTAAATGTGAAAGCATATCAGAAAAATGTTGAGATTAAAAGGACAATAACAGGGAGATGGTAGAATTTAAGCCAAGTTTGTTAAAACAAAAAAGAAAAAAAGAAAAATTCATAAAAAAAGAAGAAGAATTGAAATAAGAATAAAAATAAAAACTAAAAAATTTAAAACAATTGGACATGGGTTTTATCCAGCCATGGTTGGGCCTAGAGTTAGTCAAGGCAGGTCCAGGTCCATGTATATGGTATATGATTTGCCGTAAGAGTTCTGAGACCTAAGCACTTGAGCCTTGAGGTGCACGCGAAGCTGGTTCTTGGCTAATAAGGCGATCAAGGTGGTCGCATTGAGCCTTCAATTTTTGAGGGCTCATAAAACTCAATTTATCTTATATATACCCTATAAAAAAATAGATTATTATTTTTCATAAATACCTTTAAAAAAGATATTAGGTATTTACTATTTTTTAATATTAATATGTTGTAGGTGGCCCTATTTTACAATTTTGAATTTGGTGAAATATCAAAATACTAAAAAAGTGCTCATCTTCTAGAATAAATCCCCCTCGATTTCTCCTATCAAGAAGAACATTAAAACTTTGATTTGAATGTATTTGTTGATATGTTGTCACGTCATGGTAGAAGACCATTTGTTAAAGTGGTTGGAAACATGGTTGTCCAAATTGTAGGTTCTAGTTTCGAGTCCCACAATAAGGGGATTCATCTTTAATTTAAGTCTAATTCAAAAAAAAAAAAAAATGTTGTCACGTAATGGGAAATCAATGAGGGACTTATTTGGTGGCTGAGTAGCATTAATTGCTTCTGTAGAGAATATAGTCCCCACATGGGCTATGAGAGCCCTAGCAAACTCAATATATAATGATCCAGGGACACTCCACTCATTGCGAATTAGTTTTGAGTTGGATTTTCATAAACTTAATATAGTATCAGAATGCAGAACCACACGTGATATGCTCAATGGCTACACGTGCTCTACATCACCTTAAAAGAGTTCAACATATTAGGCTTAAAATAACTCCACACGTGAGGGGCATGTTGGATGATCCTGGGACACTGCTTGATCGAGAAGCACGAAAAACCCTAATGCAAAAAAATAAATAAAAATGCCACATGTTTAAAGGAAGTTCATTTTATCACACAACATACAGATACATAATAGAAAATATAAAAAAAGTCTTTATATTTTTAATCTTTTTTTTGTAAATTTAGTTCCTACTTTTATGTTTTTTATGTCCAAAATTAAGGACTAAATTTATAAAAAATGATTAAAAACATAATGACTGTTTTTACATGGACTTTTTTTTTCTTCCCAAAACCCCCCTATCATAAACATTTTTTCACATTCCAGGTTTCCTAAACAAAATGGAACAAACCAATAGACAAAGAAGCATGCCTTGAAGTAAAGAAAATTACTTCTAGTGTTATTGCTAGTACTGAACTCAGAAATTATAAGTAGTAGTCGTCATTCAGGATAGGCCTCAATGATGGACAGAAGTGCTGGAATTTGGATGATTTTGTAGCTAGGGAAACCTCCATCTTTCAATAACCTCTTCCATTCGACTTCAGTTCTTTCCTTCCCACCGGAGCTATGTGCTATCATCAACAGATCAAACACCAATCTCGTGTTATCAAATAGGCCGCCTTTGTCGTCCGGACCATCCGGCGGCAACACACAGTCGAATATTATAACTTTTCCGGTCTCCTTTGGTATTGCTTTTCGACAATTTTTCAAGATCCTTACACAGTCTTTGTCGCTCCAGTCATGCATTATCCACTGCATGTATGAATGCCAAACATTAATATGGGTTACAAGAAAAAAAAAAATTCAATACATGGTTGTGTTTTTTACTTTTACCTCAGACAATAAAGAATTTTTAAATTTAATGCAACGAGCATATTGTTAACATTTTTTTTTTTTGAATTATATTGTTAACATACTATTAGTATATTGTTTGCATTCTGTTAGCATATATTAGGCTAAATTTAATAATAAAAATTAGTTGGATTAGAAGTTAAAAAGTAGGTGCCAATCCAGTGTTGCCCGGATGGTTAAGGCGTCCCCTCACATTAGTGAGGTCTTGAGTTCGAGCCTTGCTAGGGTGCCTAGCAAGGTTCTACTCATGTAATGTGGTGTATCTAAAAAAAAGTTAAACAGTAGATAGAATTGGGATATCCAATTAAATTCCATGTTTAATTAATCATAACGTAATTAGTTCCCTAATATGCGTAATAGTGGGTGATGTACACAGAAATTTATATGTTTTTATTTATTAATTTTTAGCATGTCTTAATGTACGGATCCTAACTCACATATGTATATCAATAATGATTTTTGGATGGATGCTTTTACAAAACTCATACTAGACGTTTATGTGGTAGGGTAGGACCCACCACACATGTTCAAAAGATATTATAAAAAAACTAATGATGTCATATGACATAATTAAATTAATTGATAGTGAAAGTAGTTGGGTGGCCTGGTTATCAATTAGATCTGGCAACAAATCAAGGTTATAGTCAACCTTATCAAGATTGGTGGATTGATATGTCAGAAATATTGAACCTAATATACTCCAGGTCATTTTTTAAAAGGGTCAGTTTTTTCTAATCTTAACATTTACTAATTTAGACTTGATCACCATAAAAATAAGACAAGGTTGAGCCTAACTCTGTGAAGGTTGATTAATTAAGAAAAATATTTTCTAATTTTCTTTTTTTTCTTTTTTTTTTTTTATGGCCAAGCCTCGTTGAATTTTTTTTTTGTAAAAACGCTAAAGAAGGGGTCATAAAAAGAAGAGAAATTTTAATTCCACCTCACTTGTTCTTTATGGATATCTCAAATTATTATTACTTTCTATTTATACTAATTTATGTGGCCCACATAAAATAATCTAAGGGATGATATATTGTGATGATGGTTTTCTCACTACGTAGATCATCTTAATAATAATTCAGCTCGCTCTAAATTTAATCAAAATTTTAATCTGAATCGTTTATTTTTATTGTTAGGTTTAACCATCTTGTGCATAGAACAATCAAGTTTTACAATGATGTGATTTATTGTGAGTATATATCACCCTCAAAAAAAAAAATCAACCCTTGGAATATATGTTTGTGAAAGTCCATAGACCAATGTAACAAAGCATAAAAATAAATGAGATACTAATTAAAAAAAAGTGAAGTAGATTTAAAATGTCAAATTATTTTTAGGACTCCCTTTTAGGTGGGGGATATTTTGATAAAGAAGGGGTACAATAAAGATCATACGAAAGTCACTACCACATACAAATAGAAGACTCCAACATATTGCAAGGGTCAAGCTTAATGGCAAATCATAGCTAATTAGATTTGAACCCCAGATCTCCTAAATGCGCAAGTAAGTTCTAATTGTAGCACTCAAATAGGTTGGAGAAACGAAGGTCCATAACAACTTGGCCAAATCAAACTTTGCATGTCCTGACTGATAAAACTTAAACATGTTTTTCTTTTTAAATAATTTTCTTCCTAAATTATATGGAATAAGTATTTTATTGTGTTAATTACAAGAAATAATTATGCTACAAGAAAATTTTAGTTTGTAGCTGAGGATTAAATTTTCATGTATGGTTAGTTTGGATGAAGGATTTTAAGTAGGGATTTTGTGGGGACCAGAGATTTGGTGGGGACCAGGGATTTGGTGGAAAACTAGTAAAAAATCATGTTATAAATCTAACTAGTTTCCACCAAATCCCTGGTCCTCACAAAATCCCTATTTAAAATCCTCCATTCAAACAAACCAGTACTTTTTTTTAGTAGAATTGCACTGATTTTTAATCTAGAAATAATTTTTGGACCCATGTTTTTAAAAAAATGGTGGCGAACGCTTATGTGACAGGGTGGAACTCACTACTTTTTTCCTCTTAAAAGTATTTTGAAGGGATTTCTAACTTACATAGCAGGGAGATTAATCATGCCAAATAATCATCAGGCATAGCGTTTGTAACTTCTGTTCAAACGGCACTACTCTTTCTAATTTTCATGATTTTTGCTCAAAAAAAAAATGTTTTGGATGTTTCTAAAAGTTCTAATTACCTTCATGATGACAGCATCAGCATGGGGAATATCAACAAACATATCCCCACCAACATGTGCGACGCCTTCACATTCAGGAGCCGTGGCTACTACATGGGGCAGATCAAAATTGATACCTTGTATACGTGGATGTGCCTTCACTATCTCGCCTATCATCATCCCGGTCCCACCACCAACATCAACGATCGATCCTACACCGTCAAATCCCTCCTTATAATTGACTAATATCGCGTTGACTACAATCTTAGCCGTACACGCCATTCCACCATTAAAAAGCTTATTGAAATCCTGATTAGCCAAAGCAAAATCCCAAATCTCCGATCCATGCGCCTTTTCGAAAGCTATCCCACCTTCTTGAACGCATTTGCTCAAGTAGTTCCAAGGAGATATTAGCCATGGATGGAGCTCAGCTAGAACCATGGGTGCAAGGCTGAATTCAGAGTCTTTTAGTAGCCATTTTGAGGAAGGTGTGAGGCCGTACAGAGTTTGGCCGCTTTCGGGGTGGATTTGAACGGAGAAGATGCGTTTACGGACCAATAATCTCATGACACGTGACAGACAATTAGTGTCTGGAGATGATGATGGAACTGGAGAGACAGTGATAATAGCATCTGTGATTTCTGAAATGGTGATGGGACGGCCATGGGAGTTTATGATGTCTGGTATACCTAGCTCTACTGCACACTTTAACGCCATGGAATCTGCAAAGGCAAACATGTGTGACCAAATATCTGCTTGCCCTTGCAGTCTTTCTTCCTGCTCCTCTCTTCTCTTGCCGTCGACCTTTTCCATCTCTCTAGATCTCCAAATGCACGCACAGATAAGAAAATAGAGAGGTATATATATCTATCTATCTAAAATATTTATACCTGGCTTACGGTTTATTTTGCGTCATTTTTGAAAATACCGAATGTGTTTTGCTATTTTTTAAATAAACAAAAAAATTGATAATGATACGCACGTTATTTCTATAATAATTGCACTTTCTTTTTTTTTTAAAAGGTGAGCTGGGGTTAAGGAGACCCCCAACCTATAATAATAATTGCACTTAGTTTAGACTTGCTAATCGATATTAAAATGGAGTTGATCAAAAGAGTGATTTTTATGACGAAAATTTTCTTTTTATTGTTGGTTTCTAGTGGTAGGTTAAATTTTTTAAGAAATTTGCTAACTCAAAGGCACATGCATGAGTTCATATATATAAGAGGGGGCATATATAGAGAGAGATTCAGGAGGGGCGGGAGGGGGTTGACAATTGAAAACAAATCTATGAAGGTGATGGTAATGGGGTTTCACAGAGCTCCATGTTAAGAATAGTCCTACATGAGATTTAAAAGCCTTAATTGCAACCCATTATATATATAAAGATCCTTAGCCACTTCACTCATGATTAATTAGTTTTGAGTTAGATATCTACAAACTTAATATTTTTATGTGACGACATACACATGCATAGAACCTTATTCAACCCCATCACCATTAGACCTGGCAACAAATCAAAGTTAAAGTCGACGTATCAAGATTGGTATATTGATAGGTCAGAAATGTTGAACCTAATATACTCTAGGTCGGTTTTCAAACTGATCAGTTTTTCTAATCTTAACATTTACTAATTTGGCCTTGATCACCGTAAAAATAAGACTTTGTTGAGCCTAACTCTGTGAAGGTTGATTAATCAAGAATGTTAAATCTTAACCCTAACTCATTTAACTATGGATTGAATTGAATTGAATTGAATTAAAACGAGTTAGGATTGATGTCCACCCGCAGTCGGGTAAGGTTCTGCAAGGTCTTTTAGCAATTTTATGTGACGGCATGCACATGCATTGGGCCTTTTGCAACCCGATCACCATTGAAGCATTGCTCTATGGTCAATGACCTCACAACCGAAATGACACAGAACATTGTTTGTATACCATTGATTTTATTATTGCCTGCCTCGGTCATTGATGAGTAAAATTTAAAAAAAAAACGTACTCATAACTTTGGAATTGTCATTGGATTTACTTGAAATAGAAAAGAGTACCCAGAAGATTAGAATATAATGAGTATGGGTACGGTTGGGTTTTGTTGTTGGATGGTTCTCTTGCTGAAAATCTTGGAATTTTGAGTTCTCACACAGTCACACGTCATGCTGAGCTCATGTCTTTTTATGCCCTAGCTTAAGGTTCCGATTTTTTAACAATTGGTATACAACGGGTGTCAACGGGTACCCATTTACCCGGAACCGAACCGAACCGGAACCGATAATCTCGGTTCTGGTTCCACATTTTATGGACCCGAACCCGAAAAAAATCGGGTCCGTAACGGGTCTACCCGATTGGAACCGTTTAGATTTCGGTTCCAATTCGGGTATACCCGACGGGTACCCGTCGGGTAATCGGTTCCTAAATAATTAAGAGTAGATTTGATTTTTAGTGGTGGAAATGAAGACGTTTGAGGGTATTGGGTTTCCAATTTTTGAAATTTGGATTTTTCTTTTTCATGAACTAGTGTTCCAATATGTGGAGCTGATTTTTTTGGCCAAATTTTGGTGTATTCTTTGTATTTTCTATTTTTTAATGAAATTTTCCATAATTTCAATGTTGATTAAATAAATGAAATCTTTGTGATCTTTGATTTGACCATATAATTAGAATTGATTTATTTGGGTACTTGTTTAATAATTATAGATAAGAAATAAATACTTGTTTAAAATG
>MVGT01004291.1:158434-182060 GCA_002174775.1 Macleaya cordata
TTGTACGGTTCGATTCTTCAAATTACCCTCCGATCGAAAACTCATTTATTTAATTTCAAGTTTAATTATTTAAACACTAAGCTTAATTATTTTAATAATTAATTGGTTTCACGGTCAAATCGTTGGATTAGACTCTAATTGACTCGAAATGATATTGACTGGTCAACTAAATTATTTTGGGTCGTTACACATTGGGACTCACACGTAATAAAAATATTTTATAGAGACATCAAGAGGAATAAGCAAGAGCAGAAAAAGAATTTTTGGAGAACAAGTGTTGTGATATAAATCAACTAAAACATTTTTGGGTATCCTGTTTGCAGTATCTTGTGATGCTAGCTTTATTTGATATCTTCATCATGGTCTTAAGCCTTTGAGAGTAGCAGGTGCTCAGCTAATTGAGCAAGGCTTACAGATGATAGATCATGAATACCATCTACTCGCAACTTACTGTTACGATCATGGATCGCAACTTACTGTTACGATCATATGAGTTCAGATCATGAATACCATCTACTGGCAATCCATGATCCCTAAAATCCCCATCCAATCAGTTGCACTGAGCTCCCATGTAAATGCTGAACCATATGATCTGTTTGAATGGGGATTTTAGGGATCATGGATTTATTAGAAAACTAATTAAAACTCCTGTTATAAATTTAATTAGTCTTCCAATAAATTTCTAGCGCCTAAAATCCCCATCCAAATATATTATCAAATTTTATTTACAAGATATTTGAAGTCATGTGACAACATGTACATGCATGGGCCTTATGCAACCTGGTCACCACTATAGCATTGTTCCGTGGTCAATGAGCTCACAACCAGAAATGACAGAGAAAATTGTTTGTATTTGATTTTATTGTTGCCTGCCTTGCTTTGATGAGTAAAAAATTAAAAAAAGCTGCTCATAACTTTGGAATGGTTGTTGTACTTACTTGACATAGAAAACAGTACTGAGATTAGATTTTAATGAGTTTGGGTACGGTTCGGTTTTTGGTTTTGGATGCTCTGCAAAAAATCTTGGCGGCAGTGTTTGCTACAGAATTTGGTACAGAAGTCATAATTTAGGGTGAGATTCATATCATTTTAGGATGGGGTGCGAATTACGAAGGTATATATGTGAAACATATTGACGGTTGGATTAGCCTTCTGTAATAAATTCTGGAACTCTAGCATTTTCGAAATCTTGGTATTTTGAGTTCTTCTCACACGTCATGTTGAGCTCATGTCTTTTAATTCTAGAGAGCGCTGGACATTCCCAATATCATTTTTGTTTTGAGTGAGGTTATATAGTCCCTTAAATAGCCTAATAATAACCCTTCCACTTTGTAGGGCCTACATGAAATGCATCAAAGGGTTGGTTTTTGAAGAAGATGATCTACATGGTGAGGAGAAGTTAACATACTCACCTGAAATCAACCAGTTCTAAAACTTCTAACCTCATAAATCTGTCCCTATAAATTAACGGTCAAAATAAAAGTTTAAAACTTACCAAATTTTTAAGGGCTAATTTGAGGGGTTTAGAAGTTCTAGAACGAGTTAATTTTTTAATATAATGATATACATAATGAGAAGAACATCCTCTCTAAAAATCAGTCCCTGAATGCATTGTATGTAGACCTCACATGCGAGGAATTATATAAGATGGGCTATATAAGAAGGGGCTATATAACCTCACTCTTTTGTTTTATTCCCAAACTTAAGGTTGCATTTTTTCATAATTCGTAGAACTTGTGGCTTGAATGTAGGGGTGTCAACTGATGGGTTACGGTTTGATTATTGAACTACTGGAGGAACCTGTAAAACCTATTAAAAGGATTTAGTTTCGGTTTTCTCGGTTTTAACATAAATAATCTGTTTTTGTATTAATTGTCATCGATTCCCAGATATTTTAGTTTTTATTTTTTAATGTTTAATTTTTTATATGCGGCCAATTTTTTTTTTATTTGCATAAAATGTTATAAATAATAGAAAATCAATGAAAAAACCATGACTCAGCTTTGGTTCCTACCAGATGTCAAAGTAACTAGAATCGGAACCATCATAATATTAATGTTTTTGGTTCTCAGCAATTATGGTTCTTGTTCCTGTCGTTTCTTAAAAATATATATGGAATAAGAATGAGAATTAAAATCTGTTCTAATTCGGTTTGGTTATCAGATTAACGGGTACCCATTGACACCCATTTTTCTATTCAAGCATTGCGAATTAACGTTTTCTATTCCTTGGAGCCTTCCTGCACTTCTTTTCTTCTCTCTTTATATACTAGTTGGCTTAAAAAAGAAAAAAGTAATGTTTGGATCATAATTAGCAATTCGGCATTTGCCCTATGTCGACCTAGATATGGACTCTTATTAAGAGTCCCACATGTGTAGAGACTTTTTTTCTCTTCTATTTGAGAGACCTACTATTTTAGGTGAGTTTCTTTTTTATATTTAGTTTAAAATACCTTTTCCCTTTTAGGATTGGGATACCTATTGGGTGCTATAAATATGGGGGTAGGGCATTAACCTAAAGCATTCAAAAAATAACATTGAGAGTGTGAGATCTTTTGTAAGGGTGTGGGGCTGAGGAGAGAGAGAAGTGTGAGAGCACTATTTGTGAGAACTTTCAACAGGAAGGGTTTGAGAAAATCCTTATAAGGGTTGAGATGCTTGAGCATGGGTTGTTGCAGTTGGCATGGGAGGTAAGTCCCTTGTAACTATTCTTCGCGTTTTTCATTATAATAAAAGAGTTCATCGTGGTCCGTGGATGTAAGCAATCTTGCCGAACCACGTAAATATTGTGCGTTATGGTTTGTTTGCTTTTTTGTTCTTACGTTCTTGCTTGCATAATTTTGGTTCATCTTCTGTGTGTGATTGAATATCGATCCCCTAAATTTCTAACAGATAATACATTTTTAATCCAGACAAACTATTACCATGAAACAATAAAATTACAGTTCGCACATTAATTTGTTATGTTTTGAACTGGCCAGCTAACCCTACATATCAATGAGTAACTCCAATATTCTTCATTAAGGCAACATAAGCAATGACTCTGTAACCCACAAGCATTATTCCTAGAGCAACAAATGAGATGGCTTCATTTCCAAGTCCCATCTTCTCTATAGCCGGGTAACTCCCTACCCTACACGTCTCATTTGGGCCACATCCATACAGGTCGTCAGTCTTGTACTGTGATCCCAACAACAACTTGTAGGTGTAATGGGTGTGAGAGACGTACTTGAACCATGATATGAACCTCGGGACATCTTGAACATAATACCCACCGGCTAGAAAGAATGTTTCTATTATGACTGCTCCAAGTGTTACTGCAGCCCTAATATTCATGAGAATGGCACCAAGTGCAAGCCCAATGCCTTGAGCAACCAGTACACTGTATAAAATAACAAACAATGTCTTAAAAAAGTGTCCCGGTTTCAACCCTACCATCCAATAGGTTATAGTGACAAAAATGGTAGGAAGGGCAAGCTCCATGGGAAGGTCGCCGATCGTTCTAGCAATGAAATAAGATGAAAGTCTGTACATACTCGACGAACGCTCTTTAATAAGCATCATCTGCTCTTGCGGGAAGGTAGGAATAGAATTGTAAAATGGTCGGACACTCCAAAACAAAGAGTAGAAGAATAAAAATCCCATCTGCACAAAGAGATACACCAGATGTTTATAATCACCATACATAGAAGTAAAAAACTATAGCGCTTAGTTTATTTTAGAGGAATTAATAACTTCTGAGCATCCCAAAGAAGTAACGATCGAATTACTTTCCTCCTTGATGTGGCGGCATATACTTTAACAAACGCATTCAAGACAAAGTAAAAAATATGGTATTCTAAGATGCCGCAACATCAGGTAGGAAACTCATTTGATACTTCTTTCAGAGGGCTGAGTAGTAATTTCCTTTATTTTATACCTGATCTTGTAAGTGAGCAGTGCTGGATTGCCACCATAGAATTCCACAAACAAATGAAAAGACTAAAACTTGAATAATGTTTAGGTGGGAAAAAGATTCGTGCTTCCTTTCTTTAAGATCCCTTCTAAGCAACACCAAAAATTGTTGACCCCAACTTGTGCTCCATCGACCGAATCCCTTATCCTCAATAACATCTGAAAATGGATTGTCAAATTCCTGCAACTCCCCAATCAATCTATTAGCAAGTTTGCTCTTGTAGGCAGAGACAAGATCTTGCTTAACGGCCATCATTTTTTCCAAGTTTGAATCATCCAAATGAACACCTACATACATACATATGGTATTTCTTAAACTAAACGTATATATGTAATACTAAGTATCCACAACCTTAAAGTTTTGAAACATAAACCTACCATCAGCAAGATCTACAAGGAAATCCGCAGGATTTATAGCGACCGACGAAGCGTAGCCAATGCTGAAAAAGTAATCCATGGTTTCTTCTCCCTTCCCAAAATACAAAGGGTTACATAGCAGTAAAATCTTATGAAACATGTAAAATATCCTGCTTGAAGGTTGGTGAATTGACATCAACACAGTCCGCCCCCCTTGCGTTAGCTCGAACAAAATGGAAACGACTTGTTGAGCAGACCTCGAATCAAGACCAGAAGTGGGTTCGTCGAGAAATAGTAGGCTTGGGTTGATCAATATTTCTTGCCCAATACTTACCCTCTTCCTTTCTCCTCCTGAAATACCTCTAACAAATCCCCCAATAATCGTGTCCTTGCATTTTGTTAGACCAAGTTGACTTATTACTGCTTTAGCCTGCATAATCTTCTCTTCTTTAGTTAGTGTTTTGGGTAAACGTAGAAGAGCGCTGAAGATCAATGTTTCAGTTACTGTAAGATGAGGATGGAACTTATCATCTTGAGTAACGAAACCTATGTTTCTGTTCATGGAGTTGGAAAAGGGTTTCCCATTGTATGTAATGCTTCCACTTAGGTGTCCACCAAGTCGGCCTCCTAATGCTGTTAGAAGGGTTGTTTTACCGCTGCCCGAGGGGCCTAGAATGGCTAACATCTCACCGGGCACCACTGCACCTGTGATCCCCTTCAAGATCACTTTCTCTTCAAGTGTTGAATCTTTTCCTCTATATAATCTGCCATTTTTCGATTTTGTCTTGTAAACAACATTGTAAAACTGCATATCCATGATAAATATATTAGTAAAAAATATAATTTTGAAACAAAAAAGAAGAAGAAAAAGAATGTTGTCCACCCATTCTAATACTTCTAGCCCCCTCTAGTCAACCTTTAAAAATTGGCAAATTCATGACTTCTTTTCTATGGTTGATATCTAACTTATTTTTTATGGGTAGAAGTTTTAGAATAGGTTGATATATTTTCTGTAGGTACTTTCGGTGGTGGCTACTGTCGGCGAACAATACCCGCACCAACCTCATCACTACCGAGATTTGTCGAGATTTTCGGTGGGGAATTGTTCGCTATTGTTCATCAATCGAACCCACCATTATCCTTTGTTGTCGATTTTCTGCTGCTTTCGGCTACCACTATTTGCTTTCAGTGGAATTTGATTTACTCTCGCTGAAGAGCCCTATATAGAGGTGGCAACGGGTCAGATTAGGGTCGACCCTAGGATGGTGGGCTAGTTAACAAGTTAAAATTATCAAACTCTAACCCTGACTAGTTTATGAAACGGGTCAATTTTTCAAACCCTAACTTATTTGTTTAGTATTTTTCTTTGTAAAACAGTGACACGGGTCAGGGTTGACCCTAACCCTAACCTGGTTAAAGGCGTAACGAGTTAAAAAATTTGAACCTCAACCTTATCCATTATGCTGGCAGGTCAAGTTAGGGTAGGGTCAGGCGTGTTGGATTAGGGTACGGTTGGTGGGTCACGGGTCAAATTGCTACCTCTAGCCCTATAAATTGGGTTCTTCAGCAACGAGAAGAGGATGCACCAGATAGACACGAGAGAGAGCAACTGTAAGAGAGACAAAGTATTAGTATGCCACACTTGAGCTTGTGCAGAAGTGTGTAGAGAACAAGTGAGGTGGGCATTGTAGTATTGATTGTATTGTATTTGGTGTGAGGAAAGTACATTGCATAAAGATTGATCTCTACTGTTCGTAGATGTTGGCAAACTGTCGAATCACATAAATCTTTGTATGTTGTATGCTTACAGTTTTTATTGTGTTTTTTTATTTTAGTGATCGATCTTATGTTTTAGGGCAGATTTATATCTATCTGCACAACATTTCCGAATACAATGATCTAGATGGGGTACATAAAACCTTCCTCATCGAAAATCCGCTGTTGGATACTTATCATTTCTATGTGAACCTCAAAATATAGCAAATAAAGCTAATAGAGCAACCTACATGCCTATTGGCCCTGCTTGGTATACTGTGATTTTTTGCATCCATAAATATTCTCGGTAAATGTTATAATTACTGCCGAACTACTGGTGCTGATGGAACCGTGTAACAGCAAATATTCACAGTTATTTGCAGTAGGGAGCTAGGTTTTGAGAGTACTGCAAATATTCACGCGTGCAAGTGAGCTAGTTTTTGAAACCCCAAGCAAAAATGACCCTGATCTCACTCTCTCACACTCTGTTTTTGTGTGTTGTATTTTCCAAACTGTAGAAGGCGACTGCAAGTTGATGGATCAAAGCCAGCGGCCTGGATCCTACCAAACTGCGATGGTAACCTGAACCCTCACAACTCCATGTGCATAGGTTTGAAACTAGGTAAGAATCTCTGCCCATAAACTGTTTGAATCCCTCTCTCTCTCTCTCTTCTCTCTCCCTATATATATATATATATGTGTGTGTGGGCGCGCGCGCTATGTTCTGTACTGTGTTTGAAAAAATAGAGAACAATGAAAAACAAATGGACTGCAAGTTGAAGCGACTACATGGTGTTTGATCAAATTCCTAAGAGAGGTTTAGTAGGTGTTTTCAATTTTATTTGATGGTACCAATTAAAATTTAAACAACAACAAATACTTTGGGGTAATACAGATGTGAATATTCACCCATGCTTCTTTTTTTTTTTGAAGGGAATATTCACCCATGCTGTAACTCAACAACTTTAGAAAGTTTGGTCGTTTAAGCCCAGAAAAGCAGAAGTAATAAACATATAATATATAGCAATCAAGATCAAATTTGATAAATGTAGGCACCTTCAATGTAACAGGACGATTCAGTTTCTTGAGTATGGCCGTAATTTCTTGTTGATCAGCAGAGGGATTAGTCTGATCCTCCAGATCCCCCATCTCCATTAACAGAGACTTCTTGATCAATTAATACGAGGATTAATTTGCTAAAACCCCTAACTAGTGTTTCTTTCATTTTTGAGCCTGCATGTATACAGTTTCTGGGACTGCCATATCTGTAATTTGGTCAATTTAGATTCTTGATTAATTATAAATTTGATTACTCAATTGGCAAGATCAATAACACGACAAATCAAGTCCATAATGTAGTAATCAAATAAGTGATGTGATCACGTATTATGTAGGGTCCACAAAATACCTACCATATCTTTTAAGAGATATTTGCCAGGGTTTAGGTTTTTATTTATTTTAAATAATATTTTAATGAGGATTTTTAATTAATTATCTTGTTTGTTTAAGAATTAGGATTTAGTTTTCTTTTAAGAGATATTTGCCAGGGTTCAGTATTATTCTTATAGATTTTATTTCTACAAGATAAGGTGTACATAGAAATGTTTACACAGACCTGTGGGAACCACATGAAGATTATCCAAAGGTTTATTTCTTAGGAGGATGTTCTCCTTATCTTATAGATCTTCCTCATAACTTTTTTTTAAATTTTTTTTGTTCTAAGGCTTCTAACCCCCTTAAAAATTAGTTAGAAATTTAATGATATTTCGAACGACCAATTTTACAAGTTAATTTTCAATAAGAAGATGAGGTGGTTTGGTTAGAAATTTTTGAACATTATGGTGAGCAGAACATGTTCACAAAAAATTAGTACTTTTTATGTAGCGCATGTCTTGATGTACACTTTTATGTGTACAGTAAGTACTCTTTATTTTGTTTTTTTATACAATATATTTTGTTTCAATTAAAAAAGAAACTTCTGTTGCAGGAAAAGATTTGAAGATACAGGGTAATCAAATAAGTAGTCAGGTACCCACGTTTCTTTTCTCAAATTAAAGGTCTTCAGTTTAAATTATTATTATTTAAATTAATATTTCTTATTAATTTCAATTTTTGCTGAGTTTCTGTCCCATTTTTCAATTGATACTCTGCATAAATTTTAAAAATAAAAAGAGGGAAGTGTACAGAGCTCCAAGATCCCACTGTATAACATTTCTTATACTAAATAAATATCTTAATTAAACACTTCTTTATTTGCTTAATTAAAAAACTCAATACAGTAAAACCAATTTACCAACCTAGAACACTGAACAGTCATAAGATATTTTTCTATAAATGATTCTTGGTAACAAGTCGTCAAAACTTTAGACTCAAATTAGCTAAGTTTAATCTACAGAATTTGTGTATCCACGTCGACAAAAAAAAATAAACTTTTGAAATTACAAATTACTCCAATTTATGGCAGAAATGGCCGTATGGACTTCAACGAATCAGTCCAACCCTCGTGAGGGCAACATAAGCGATGACTCTGTAACCTACAAGCATTATCCCCAAAACAATAACTGAGATGGCTTCATTTCCAAGTCCCATTTTCTCAATGGCAGGGTAGCTCCCCACCCTGCAACTTACTTTTGAGCCACATGGATATAGGTCGTCGGTCTTGTACTGTGACCCCAACAAGAGCTTGTAGGTGTAATAGTTGGGAGAGATGTACTTGAACCATGATATGAATCCAGGGACATGTTGAACGAAATACCCACCGGCCAGAAAGAAAGCTTGTGCTAAGACTGTTCCGAGTTTTACTGCAGACTGAAGATTCATGATCATGGCACCAATTGCAAGCCCAAGTCCTTGAGAAACCAGTACATTGTATAAGATAACAAATAATGTTTTGAAGAAGTGCCCAGCTGTTGGTTTCAACCCTCCCATCCAATAGCTTATGGTAACAAAGATGGTTGGGAGGGCAAGTTCCATGGGAAGGTCACCCATTGATCTAGCAATGAAGTAGGAGGAAAGCCTGTACATGCTCGACGAGCGCTCCTTCGTAAGCATCATTCGTTCTAGGGGAAAGGTAAAGACTGCACTGAAAAGTGGCAGGAGGGTCCAAAACAAGGTGTAAAAGAATAGTAGTCCGATCTGATCTTGTAAGTGAGAAGTAGTAGATTGCCACCAGAGAATTCCACAAAAAAATGAAACAACCAAAATGACCAATCTTCAGGTGGGAAAAGGATTCATGCTTCCTTTCTATAAGATCCCTTTTCAACAACACCAAAAATTGTTGACCCCAAGTTGTGCTCCAACGACCAAACTGCTTATCCACTGGAAGTCGTCTATCTTGATCAATTAATTGATTGTTGAGTTCCAATAGCGCCCCCTTCAGTCTATCAGCAACATTTCTCTTGTAAGCAGAGACAAGAGCTTGCTTCACGGCCCTTCTTCCTTGCATGTCTGAAACATCCAAATGAACACCTACACACACATACGCATATGTGAGCAAAACCTTATGAAACATGTAGAATAGTGTGTCTACCAAAGAATCAGTTGAATCAAATTTTTAGCTGCAGCTTAACAGGATCATGTATTAGACTTTGACACAAGTTCTCGACCAATGATTTGAGATCTGCTGACGTGGCCCTATCTTAAAATTATAATATAGGGTCATGACTTTTTGTCCAAATCCTTCGTCAAAACCTGGCGTCCTAGGATCTTGACCCTTTTCAAAAATTCTAATATATATTAAGTTCACTTTTAAGTTTCGAATACTTTACCATTGGCAAGGTCTAAAAGGAAATCAGCTGGATTCATGGCGACAGGCGGAGCATAGCCAATGCTAGAGAAGTAATTCATGGTTTCTTCTCCCTTTTCAAAATACAAAGGGTCTGATAACAGTAAAACCTTATGAAACATGTAGAATAGTCTACTAGAAGGTTGGTGAATCGACATCAACACAGTCCGTCCACCTTTTGCTAGTTTCCATAACATAGACACGACTTCCTGTGCGGACGTGGAATCGAGACCAGATGTGGGTTCGTCGAGAAACAGGAGGCTTGGGTTGATCAGAATTTCTTGCCCAATACTAACCCGGAAACACCTCTAAGCAATGGGCCCCCCCATAATGCTGTTCTTGCACTTTGTTAGTCCAAGTTGACATATAATTGCTTTAGCCTGCTTAATCTTCTCTTCTTTAGTAAGTGTTTTGGGCAATTATAGAAGAGCAGTGAAGATCAGTGTTTCAGTTACAGTAAGGTGAGGATGGAACTTATCATCTTGGGTAACAAAACCCATATTGCGGTTAATGGCACGGGAGAAGGGCTTCCCGTTGTATGAAATGCTTCCACTCAGGTGTCCACCAAGTAGGCCTCCCAATGCTGTTAGAAGGGTTGTTTTGCCGCTGCCCGAGGGGTCTAAAATGGCTAGCATTTCGCCAGGGAGTGTACCGACCTTGTGACACCCTTCAATAATACTCTCTCTTCAAGTTCTGAGTTTTTCCCTTTCCTCGTTTTGATCTTGTAAACAACATCTTCAAACTGCGTGGGTGATAGAAATATTATTAGTAGCTAATATATGTCAACAAAATATACCCACATTGAAAGATATAAAGAGAAAGAACACATGATACTGATAGCGAAGAAATCTTAAACATAGGTACCTTCAATGTAACAGGACATTTCGCTTTTTTAACCACTGAGACCGCAGCTTTTTGAACAGCCAACTCAATCTGACTGTCGCAATCCGCCATTGCAATAGGCTTCTTTGTAGAGCTACAACTGATGAAAAGTTTGAGAGATTTCTTACCAGCTATCTAGCTCAATGAGTATACATACCTGGTTTCAATAGTCTTATAGCTTTTTTTACCTTAGTTATTTATTTAGTTTTTGGAAAACCTTATAAACATTGTTTAATTAGGTATAAGGAGTCTCAAACCCTAAATTTTTTTATGCAAAAATTTAGGGTTTGAGACTCCTTATAAACATTGTTTAATTAGGTATAAGGAGTCTCAAACCCTAAATTTTTTTATGCAAAAATTTAGGGTTTGAGACTCCTTATAAACATTGTTTAATTAGCTATAATCTGTAACTGATACGATCGATCTAGCTAGCATGATTCTGATGTTTCTTTCATATTTTGCATGTGCACCTACGTATAAATTAAGATTGATTTCGGAACAATTCAATAGATAGTGGTAGAGTACTGGAGCGCGTATGACAAAGATAGAGTCAACAGAATCATAAATGATATCGAGGGGATACTTCTGCGTCAAATTGCGAATTATCAAACAGTTCGCACAGCCCAAATCCCCAAACATGGAAATAAACAGGGATGCAAACACAGATGCTATATAGATTTAAGACCAATTTGGGGAAGGATCTGTGGACAACGCCGAGAATTTAAATGAGTAACAAAACAGGTAGGAATAGGATACCGTGTAGCGAAATAAGATTTTGGTACCTTAGGTTTACGTATGCCATCCTTTAACCTTGTGACCATGGGATGAACAGAGACAATAGGAGGAGGGGGAGGCTGCACCAGAGGCGGAGATGGAAGTGGCGTCGTCAAGGAAGAGACCTGTAAATCCGTAGCTGCTGAGGATGAAGAGACAGACGGTGTAGGGGAAGGCGATGGTGAAGAAACAATGGCTAGAGGAGAGTGAGAGGAGGAGGGAGATACTAGGACAGATGCAGGAGGAGATATAGGAGTAGTAGGAATATGAGGAAAAGAGGGAGAAAAAATTGTGGGGCCACTGTAGAAGAATTGATGTTGCAGGTTTAGAAGGAAGAGGAGTAATCGCGGAGACATCCGAAGAGTACGGAAAAAGTGACTCATCAAAAATAACATGACGAGAGATATACACACGATTACTGCGGGGCTCAAGACATTTATGACCTTTATGGTTATCACTATAGCCGATAAAAATACAAGGAATAGTCTTAGGTTGTAACTTATTGGATCGAAAATGACCTAAAAAGGGGTAGCACCGACAACCAAAGGCACGAAGAAAACTGTAGTCAGGAGAGCGATGATGAAGGATAAAATATGGAGAAACATGGTGCAAAATAGGAGTAGGCATTCGATTAATCAAATACAAAGCAGTGGAAAAAGCCTCAGCCCAAAAGGATTCAGGAAGGCCACTATGAGCTAACAAAGCACGCCCAGTTTCCGTGAGATGCCGAATTTTTCGTTCAGCAAGTCCGTTTTGTTCCGGAGTACTAGGGCAGGAAAGTTGATGAGTGATGCCATTAGCGGTCAAAAATTTGTGAAAGGGACCACCAATGTACTCACCACCACCATCAGTTTGAAGAATCGTAATGGTGGTGGAGAAACGATTCTCAACTAAGGTTTTAAAATTTTTGAAACAATCAAAAACCTGTGTTTTATCATGTAAGAAATAAATCCAAGAAAACCGTGAGCATTCATCAACCAATAAAAGAAAGTAACGAAAACCACAATTGGAAATAAATGGCGAAGGCCCCCATAAATCAGAGTGAATAGTGCTAATAATTTTATTGGAATTAAATGTACGAGACACAAATGGGAGTCTATGATGTTTAGCACTTACACAACCAGCACAAATATGTGAGGTCTTTATTTTAGAATCTAAAGACAAGGACCCACTAGATTGTAAAGAAAGAAGAACGCGATCACTCGGATGACCTAACCGAAGATGCCAAACATGAGGACTAGTTCGAACACCAACATTTGCAACAGGAAAAGTAGAAGAAGGAAAAACACTAGCAGCAGCAGCAGATACACAAGATCTGATCGGAAAAAGACCGGCATCATTCCTTCCTCTGTGAAGAACTCTCCCCGTTAGACGATCCTGAATTTCAAAGCCATACCGAGTAAAAAGAAACACACAATCAGAGTCACGAGTCAATTGACCAACAGATATAAGATTTTTAGCAAGATGAGGAACATGTAGAACGTTACATAAAGAAAGAGAAGATGATGGTGAGTGAAGACTAATGTTACCAATACCAGTAATGGGGAGTAACATACCATTTCCAATAACAACCTTGTCATTACCCGCGTAATCAACACGATTGACCATATTAGTAGAATCAGCTGTCATGTGTTAAGAGGCACCGGTATCAGCGTACCAATGTTGTTCATAAGGGAGAGACTGAAGTTGCATTGCCGCGAACGACTGGGGTAGATCAGCAAGAGAGTATGCATGATTAAAACGTTGATGACATGTATGAACTGTGTGACCACGCTTGCCACACAGCTTTGGTACAAGGATTCTGGGGCTCACGTGGAGATGATCGAAGGTCGGAGGATGTTCTCCTCGCCATATAGATCGTCTTCACCTCAAAATTTCCAACCAAATTTTGAGGGGTTTAGAAGTTTTAAAACTGATTGATTTCTGAATTCGAAAATCTATCTGGTGAAGGCAATATCTTCACCAAAAATTAACCCTTGAATCATCACCATATGAGGCGGTGTGTAGACTTTTTTTGCACGGATTTGCCTCTTTTATATTATTAAGTGAAATAAGATTACCACTCCATTTAAGAACACTTTTTTTAATTAATAAGGGTTAGGTTCTTGGGACACAAAGTTTAAACACTTCTTCACACAGTTAATGACTTACAAATGTGTCATTTTGATTTAGGAATTGGTGGATAAAGATCATCTATCAATAGACTTTAAACTATTAGATGATTACATTATTGATGTTTTAACGATATACAAAATCTAGACTATCACGTTTTATTTACGGTGCCTTTAAAGATCTTCACGCGCCTACCCTTTGTGAAATTTCATGATTGCTGTTATGTAGAAGACTATTTTAAAAGAGAAATGTTATGGGCGCCTACCAAAATTTTGTTGGCAGGTTTCGGTTGAGAGCACACCCACCAAATACGATTTTGGTTGGCATATTCCCCAACACTACTGTAGCTGGAATTGCATGTAATGTACGGCAAGGGTGTAAAAGGTAGCATGTTCTAAAAATTTTAAAAAAACAATAAAAATAAAACACATGTACCACACTTATCAAGCAAGGAATCGAAAATCTACATTTACATAAACTAAAATAGGTAGTCCTCTCTGTTTAATTGAAGAAATAAACAACTCGTAAGCTTCATTTATTTGAATAAATCTTTCCAGTTCTTACACATAAAATAAAATGAGAAAGACAAAAATAAAATAAAAAATAATACTATTACTACACCAAAATTACCCTTTGATGATTAATTATCGTAAAGTTCGAGTCGCTCCAACCTTCATTAGGGCAACATAAGCGATGGCTCTGTAACCCACGAGCATTATGCCCAAAGCAACAAATGAGATAGCTTCATTTCCGAGTCCAATCTGCTTAATAGCCGGGTAATTCCCCACCTTGCAACGGACATTTGAGCCACATGGATATAGGTCGTCGGGCTGGTACTGTGACCCCAACAAGAGCTTGAAAGTGTAATAATTGTGAGAGATGTACTTGAACCATGACATGAATCCTGGGATTTGTTGCACATAAAACCCACCAGCCAGAAAGAACATTTGTGATAATATTGTCCCAAGGGTTAATGCAGAGTTGAGATTCATGATCAGGGCACCTATAGCAAGCCCAAGGCCTTGAGAAACAAGTACACTAAATAGAAGGACGAACAACGTTTTGAAGAAGTGTCCCGCGGTCGGTTTCAACCCTCCCATCCAATAGCTTATGGTGACAAAGATGGTTGGGAGGGCAAGTTCCATGGGAAGGTCACTCATCGTTCTTGCCATGAAGTAGGATGAAAGTCTGTACATACTCGATGAACGCTCCTTAGTAAGCATCATTCGCTCTTGGGGGAAGGTGGAGATTGAAGTGAAAAGTGGCATGTTGCTCCAAAACAAGGAGTAAAAGAACAGGAGTCCGATCTGCATGCATTTAGAATCATCAATCCGTATGTATTAATCTTAAAAAAGAAATGGAGAACGAGGAATATGTATTACGTACTTGTATGCACTACATCAAAATTGTTAATTAGGAACAGGAATGGAATTCAAATTGCTCTTGGACAGAGGATTTGAACTTGTGGGACGGAGGGATTGCATCTGTCCATGGTTTATATATACCTGATCTTGTAAGTGAGCAGGAGTAGATTGCCACCAGAGAAGTCCACAAACAATTGAAGTCACCACAACTTGAGTAAGCCTCAGCCTTGACAAGTATTCGTCCTTCCTTTCTTTCAGATCCCTTCTAAGCAACACCAGAAATTGTTGACCCCAAGATGTGCTCCATCGTCCGAACCACTTATCGGTGGGACCATCTTGAATTAATTGCTGATTGTTGATTTCCTGCAACTCCTCCTTTAATCCATCAGCAAGATTGTTCTTGTAAGCAATTACAAGATCTTGGTTACCCTCCAATTGAACACCTACATACACATACATATAAAGTTATTGTTACTTCTCCAGCCTTACATCCATGACCTTTGTAGATTTTCAAAGGTGGGATCCAGTTCAAGCCGACCCTGCAAATTCACATTGGGGATGGTGAATGTAAGAACCCGTCTGTCTGGACAGATGATAGGGCCAGTACCAAAACCATTTTTGTTTATATGTGGATTTTGCAAATTTAAATTTTGAAATAGTTACCGTTAGCAAGGTCTAAAAGGAACTCTGCAGGATTCATGACCACAGAGGGAGCATAACCAATGTTAGCGAAGTAATCCATTGTTTCTTCTGCCTTTCCAAAATATAAAGGGTTACCGTCCGATAACAATAAAACCTTCTTAAACATGTAAAATAGTCTGCTAGAAGGTTGATGAATCGACACTAAAACTGTCCGCCCATCTTTCATTGCTAGCTCGAACAACATGGACACGACTTGATGAGCCGACGTCGAATCGAGACCCGAAGTGGGTTCATCGAGAAACAGAAGACTTGGGTTGATTAGAATTTCTTGCCCAATACTAACCCTTTTCCTTTCTCCTCCAGAAACACCTCTAAGAAATGGTCCCCCCATTATGTTGTTCTTGCATTTTGTTAAACCAAGTTGACTAATCACTGCTTCAGCTTGCATAATCTTCTGTTTTGCTGTAAGTGTTTTGGGTAATCGTAGAAGAGCAGTGAAGATGAGTGTTTCAGTTACTGTAAGGTGAGGATGGAATTTATCATCCTGAGCAACGAAACCGGTATTTCGGTTCATGGCGTTGGAGAAGGGCTTCCCGTTGTATGTAATGCTTCCGCTTAGATGTCGGCCGAGTCGGCCTCCCAATGCTGTTAAAAGGGTTGTTTTGCCACTGCCTGAAGGGCCTAGAATGGCTAGAATTTCACCAGGCATCACTGCTCCTGTGATGCCCTTCAAAATCACTTTTTCTTTATGCGATCCACTGATCTTGGTTTCAATCTTGTAAGTTACATCTTCAAACTGCAATTAATGGGGTTAGAAATATAAGAAAGGCCGATTAAAAAGAAAAAGAAAGAAAGAAAGACAGAAGAATTATTGTTTGTTAGAAAGAACTAAAAAAAAAAGAGGATAAAAAGAAGAATTACTAGTTCCCTAGGAAGCACTTACACATCGATTGCACACGGATTATTTTTTTCATTTTTCAATTGAAAACAGTATTGGATACGGAGATACAACACTGAGACTCTTTTGTTAGAGAAGTCTCTCTGTTTCCTAACTAGCTAGTTATGGATCTTCTCTAATTAATTTTCTCTTACATATTAATTTTTATTGGTTCTTGGCGGTAGTATATTTTCATAATATTTATACAAAGCCCACAAATAAGAGACAAAGGATGCGAATATTAGTAGTTTTAAAAGTATTGCAAATATTAACAATCATTTTATCTCTAATTATTTGTAGATCCATTGCAAATTAATTATTGTTAACATATAATATTAATCTCCTCCAAAAACCCACAATATATACAGGATATAGAGTTTGCAAAATGACCTATGACTCGCCAACCCTACCCTAACCCGACCCGCCAGACCCTACTCTAACTTAACCTGCTAGCTAAACATGCAAGGTTAGGGTTGGGATTTTCTAACCCGTTATCCCTTCAACCCTGTTTGGGTTAAGATCAAGTCTGACCCGTTTAAGTATTGTATATAGAAAAATGTTAAACGAATAGGGTTAGGATTTGAGAATTTGACTTGATTTATAAACTAGTCAAAGTTAAAATTTTATAATCTTAAGCCGTTTATAACCCACCTATAGTTGACCCTAAACCGACCTGTTCCAGGTCTAAGAGGATACATGCTAAAGCCTGATTTTGTCAACTCGTCGTATATGTTAATGGAAGCCCTTATTCTATCTGTCAATTCTCTCAAAAAAAAAACAAAAACAAAAAATCGTCAAGGGAAATGCTACTTCGACCCCACTACTTTTTTCCACACCCCACTTACTTATTTGTTTTTATGAGCAAAACAAGATTCATTGAAAGGGTACATTGGGTATGCAACGAAACAGAAACAGGTAAGTACATGGCTCATGTGTATATAACAAAACAGAAAAAACAAAGACAACAACTGAAAAGATATTTCAAAAAAAGCTAACATATCCCTCACGAGGACTTTAAGAGGTGGGCACCTCAATAAATCAAAGCCAATGAAAAAAAATAAGTCTACTGGACACCTCAGTACCTCAAAGGGTGCCTCTCGTCTGCTAATTTGATGTAGACTGAAGAGTATTGAGGTGTCGACTTTCCCGCGGTCGTAGGAAAGTCCTATGACCCCAATAACAATCATTTTATCTATTTATCTCTCTTTCATTTCTTCATTAAAAAAAAAAAGAAAAAGAAGGTGGTGTGGGAAACTATTAAGACACAATTTCGTTCTCTACTCTCTCCCTTCTTTCTTTTTATCTAAACAGTTAATAAACCAAAAAAAAAGTCCTCATAAGCTATTGAAATAAATTTAAGCGCCAGTAGACATGCCCTCTCCTTAAACCTCAAATCAATATGATTTTTCGGTGGATTTGAGGTGTTTCACTAGACTTGCTCTTAAAAGACTTCTCTCCAATTTACAACCCTCTGATTCTTATGAGGTGGAGATGATCTAAAGCCTAATGTTTTGTGAGGGTGATAATAAATGTGTTAGCATTATTATTGATAACAAATAATAATTAAGGTCTTAATTAAGGCACGTACCCTTATTGTAACAGGATGATTGGCTTTCTTAATGATGGGCGGAGCTTCTAATTGTTCAGCAGACTGAATCTGACCCGCCTCCCGGTCCGCCATCTCAATATCCTTCCCCATGCATATATAGCTATATTTAAAACCAAAAAGTCAAAATAGATTTCTTTTCTACCTCATCAATTAGGAAAATGTTCAATTTACTGTATTTTTCTACTGCAAAGTCATTTCACAGTTCTCAAATAATTTTACACCCCTCGTGATTTTGCGTTATTCTCAAATTGACGCAAATACTCTCCTAAATAGCTTTTGCAGTAAGGTTGGCAGTACACTTTGTAGTAAGTGTCGCCGCATCAATTAGAGGATTATCTACATATGAACGCCTTGGTCCTGCTTCTTAGGGACCTCATGGCCTATGGGGAAGATAGGGATCAAGATGATCTAAGGGTTAAATTTTTGTGAAAATTTTTTCTCACCATTAGGTCATCATCACCAAAAAAAATATATTCTTCTAAAACTTCTAAGCCTTGCTAAAATTACCGTAGACATTTTAGTAGTAAAATGGGTGGCCCAAATTTCACCATGTAAATGAAGAGTTTGAAGTTTTAGAATAATTTAAATTTTAGTGAGGAATATAGAAATGGTCGGAAAATTATCCTCATAAAAAATCAACTTTTGAATCATCTCAATGCAAGAGTTGTAGGCCATATATGTGCTCCCGTCAGATAATCTTCGGCGTATATGTGTATATTTTTTTAGTTTCATTTAAAAATAAACTAAAAATTTAATTCAGACTAAAGCTGTATATAGTTTGGATGATGAGAATCATGCATCCAACAAAACTTTTCGTTCCTAAAGAAGATATGTTGCATGCCATTGTACAGTACTGAATCTGTACAATAATGGTATTATAACGAGAATCCGTCGTTGCAGATTCTGAACTAAGTCTCCGCTTGGTATCCTCCGGAGAATTTTGTAAAAATTTGCAACCCAAAAATTTATTTTATTTGCTTTAATTGTTGGAATATAAGTATTATCATTACATTAAATTGTAGTAGTCTCCCAAGTAAATTTGATGAGCCTAAGTAATTAATACCATGTATAACTATGTTTGATTACAAAGAAGTATGTCCTAGGAATTAACGAAGTATTTTCGTTTCTGTCAATTCTGGGGAAGTATATTTTTTGGGGTGCAAGTAAACGTATTCTACGGAATCATTGAAAATTAAGAGGTTTTGAAGAAAAAAACTAATTATGGATTGATGATTTCATTTCCACCCTAGACAATAAGAGAGGGTTTTAAATTTAGCCCAAAATTAGAAAACGACGAAGATGCCCTTTTACATACTATCTGTATGCTGTTAATTTGCATACTGTTAAGATGTCATTTTACATACTATTTGCATATCCATTGCGCTCATGGTTTTAATTGATGATGAAAAATAAGATGAAGATGATGGTTGTCAAATTTTATGACGGATCTGATTCGTTAGAAAGAGATGAACATGAAAAGGATGATAATGAAGAAGATGATGAAGATGAAGTAGAAGATGGTGAAGAAGAAATAGATGAAGATGAGTATGATGGTCACCGGATATAATGATGATTCTAACTTGCCGAAAAAAGATGAAGATGAAAAGAATGATGAAGAAGATAATGAAAGATGAACATGACGAAGATGGAGATGTTTTGGACAATTTACAAGTAAACCCTGGGATAAATCTGTCATTAACAAATAATAATTGAAAGTCATGTGACCAAAAAAGAAAAGTTTGTACCAAGCTATAGAAAAGACAAAAAGAACTTAGATTAGATTTATAAAACTAAATTCAGGGTGGTCTCTGAGATTTAGGGGCCCGGGGCAAACTTATAAAATGGGCCCTATATATTAATAGTAAAAATTAGTAAATATTAAAAAAAAAAATTAACTATCTCAAAACAATTTGTGAGGCACAATTAATATAGTTCTTGTATGAGATCCAAACTAATGTCAATGCAACAATGCCTACAATCATACCCTAAAAATTCTCCTGGTAATGAAGCCACTCAAAAAAAATAAAGAAGAGCATGATCACTTAAATGTTGTTCTTCTAGCATTATTTGCTGCAAAATCACCAATTATGCTAGCATAAATTTTTTTTGATGGGATTATACTAGCATAATCAAGCTTTGCTATTGACCAAATTTTGTTGGAGAGAAAGAGTCAAAGAGAGAATAATTGGGCTTTTTAGTTTCACCTGAATGAAGAGTTCCTCTTTCTCTATCTGCTAGGTTTGATCGCATGAGAAAGAGAGAGACTTGAGAAGCAGAAGATGAAATAATGAACGAAATGGAAGAAGGGGCCCAATTTTTATATTCACTTGGGAGTAATTTTATAAAAATATTTTCACTTGGGTGTAATTTTGGGTTTCAACAAACAAACTAATGGGCCCAATTTTGTGTTCATTTGGGTGTAATTTTGTAAAAATATTTTCATTTGGGTGTAATTTTGAGTTTTGACAAACAAATTAATGGGCCCAATTTTTATGTTCACTTGAGGGTAATTTTGTTAAAATGTTTTCATTTGGGTATAATTTTGGGTTTGAACAAACAAACTAATGAATTTTTTTTAATACAACATATAATATAAAGTATATAATATTTTAGGGCCCTTCAAAGGTGGGGGCCCAAGGCGGCCGCCTTGGTCGCCTTGGGCCAAAGCCGGGCCTGGTTACAAAACCATTTTACATGCATCCTATGACGAATTAAGCACACCCTTGGAAGTGAATACGCTTTTATGGTTGGCGCAGATTTAACGGAAAATGAGTAGGATGCCCTTGCATGGGAAAAAAATTGAAGTAGAGGACATGCTTTTTTTTCATGTAAGGACAGTCCTCGGCACACGTTAGCGCGATGTAAAAAGACGAAAAACCCATCTGTTGAATAATGACGGTGCACGTTAGCAAATCCCAATTAATGAATTTTAACATAAAAATGACCATAACTTTCAAAATATAAATCGGATTTGAACAAAATTTATATCGTTGGAAAGCATTTTTCAAGATCTTTAAAACAAGATCACACATGAATACCAAATTCAAAAAAAAAAAACCCAGAAAAAACCTATTTACCAAGCTTAAAAACAATGCAAATTATAGTTTGCATTGTTTAAAATATAATTTTAAACAAAAGTATTTAAAATAGCTGATGCAAATTCGTTTTTTACTATGCAAATTATAGTTTGCATTGTTTAAAATGTAACTTTTTAGCTTTTTTCTTATTCAATCTAGTTGCATAGAGACTTAGAGAAGTGCATATGCTCAAAACTACTTAAAATAGCTGATGCAAATTACAATTTGCATCGTTTTTTACTATGCAAATTATAGTTTGCATTGTTTAAAATGTAAGTTTTTTAACTTTTTTCTTATTCAATCTAGTTGCATAGAGACTTAGAGAAGTGTAGATGCTCAAAAGTATTTAAAATAGCTGATGCAAATTACAATTTGCATCGTTTTTTACTATGCAAATTATAGTTTGCATTGTTTAAAATGTAATTTTTTTAACTTTTTTCTTATTCAATCTAGTTGCATAGAGACTTAAAGAAGTGTAGATGCTCAAAAGTGTTTAAAATAGCTGATGCAAATTACAATTTGCATCGTTTTTTACTATGCAATCTATAGTTTGCATTGTCTAAAATGTAATTTTTTAGCTTTTTTCTTATTCAATCTGGTTGCATAGAGACTTAGAGAAGTGCATATGCTCAAAACTACTTAAAATAGCTGATGCAAATTATAATTTGCATCGTTTTTTACTATGCAATCTATAGTTTGCATAACCGTTTTTATTATACAAGCAGTTATGGGTTTTCATAGTCTAATTACGAAGATTTTTTTTTTTTTTAAATTAGTATTGTTGTCTGGTCTCATTTTAAAGATCTTGAAAAATGCTTTCCAAAAATATAAATTTGGCAAATATCTAATTTGTAGATTAAAAGTTATAGCATTTTTAATTTTAAAAAAACTTATTTTCTCTCTCTGCCACGTCATCGGTCAATACAAGCAAAAACAGTTAGAAATATACGTGGTTAGCAAAGAGAAGGGTAGTTTAGGTACCAAAATTTTAGAGTTTTAAAATAAAAGAAGGAATTAACTCCTTTCCTTATAAAACGTTAAAAAGTAGGGATTAGACTTATAAAACAAAAATTGCTTGTCCTCTACTTGAAACTGGTATAAAAGGAGGGCTTTCAGCCCAATATTGTGTTAGTTTATTGTATTTTTTCTTGACCCGTGTGGTGTATTGCAAGTATGTACGAGAGAGACGAGTTTTGCTAGAATAACACCGGAATTTGACACCAGAATATTATGAGGGGCTGAAATGAAATTAATGTTTTTTCAACAACTGTTATGATTGGTTTCCAATCAATAAAGTAAGCAGATGTAATCTTTGATGTCAAAATTTGATGTCCCTCTAGTAATGCTCGAGAGAGACAAGAGAAAGCCGGAAAGGTGTGGCTCTGCGTGCACCGGCTCAAGATTTGAGGACTCCCATCCAAAAACCCATTAATTAAGCGTGGGGATGATATTAGGACATACACTTAAGATTGGGACATTCAGTTAAAAGTGCAGTAGTGAACCCCACCCAAAATACTCAATTTGAAGGGAGGTTCATTTTACTAGGGGTTTTCATTTTTTCCACATCCCACAAAAAATAATTACACGTACCCATCACCATCACCATTGACCACCCCCCACCACCAAACGCCCCCACTCTCTAAAATTTCTCTCTCTCTTTTTCTCTTTAAAGAAAAAACAGCAGCACCCCACCCACCACCACAGCACTTACACCACCATCACTCTCCCATAAGCACCACAAACAACAAACAAACTCTGTGAAATTTCTCTCTCTTCTCTCTCTCTTTCTTTCTCCAGTCTCTAAACAACATGCAGATAAAAAAAAAAAAAAAAAACTCACCCGTATTAAAAAAAAAAATTTGTTGACCATTGATGGTTGAAGGCGAACGATCAAAATCGACCACCAACGGTCAATTCTCTCTCTCTCAACCTCTCTTTCTAGCGTGCATGATGGTGGAGGTGGTGGTGGTGGTGGTGGCGGTGGTGTTAGTATTGGTGGTGTGTAAGGGCATATATGCCCTGATGAGAATAGTCCCACATGGGATATAAGAACCTAGTAAACTTAATATATAATGATTCTGGGTCACACCACTCATTGTCAATTGGTTTTGAATAGTCCCACATGGGATAAGAGAGCCTAACAAACTTAATATATAATGATCCTGGGTCACACCACTCATTGCCAATTGGTTTTGAGTTGGATGTCCACAAACTTAATATGCCCTCTAACTAAAAATAGGATTTAACTAAAACCTCCATTACAAAGAAATTCCTGCAGTACGGGGCTGGTGTGGTGATGGAGGTCATAGCGGTGCTGGGCTGGTGCCTGGTGGTAAATAGCCAAAAACTCTAAAACAATGTATAAGGGAAGATTTGCCCT
>MVGT01004291.1:183519-209354 GCA_002174775.1 Macleaya cordata
GTTGAGGGAAAGGTTGGCAAAGAGAGGCAGAGGAAGCGGGAAAGGATGGAGTTATTATTGGAACAACCTAGATTTTAATGAGATCTAGAGAGAGAAAGTGAGAAGCTAGATAGAGAGAGATGGACCCGTGGTGGTGGTGGAAATCAAGAGCCGAAGCAAACACATGCGTCTTTCAGTTGAAGATCTGAAAAAGGTGAAGCAAACTAAAAATTAGCACAAAGTTAGAAACCCCTTTATGGCTTTGCTCTGATCTTTGATTCTTTCTTTCTTAAATCTCTGCATTCAATTTTTTTTTTCTTTTTTCATTGACACAGATTTCCTGAAAGATCTCCAACAACGTCTGACTATCATTGCAGAGAGGCCCAATTGGATTAGATATGAAGGAATTCAAATTTTCTCTGTGGACATTCAACCAGGTTGGCTTAGGTGTGCAACTGGTGGAGGAGATCACAAGGTGTGTTTTCTCTCATCTGGGTATCCTTTCTTTTACTTGAATCAAGTTGGGTTATCTTTAGTTTCGGTTTCAAGCAATTCAAACATGGAAAACAGAGGGAATTTGTTTCCTCAGTAGAAAAATTCTATTGCAAATGTGGGGTGATCAGCATTCTTAAGCTATTATCTCTGTTCTTAGTTTTGCCTATCAAATTAGTAGAAATTATAAGAGTGGAGATCAACGAGCTTATGATTGTAAAGAACGCGGCGAGTTAGTGGAGCCGGGCGGGAGGGGAATAAGAGAAGGGTCTATAAATTGGACACCAGGTTTTGACCAAGGGTTTCGATAAATTCCTTTCACTGGTGGATGCAATTATCTGTTTTTCTCTTTGAATCACAATTTTCAGGTTTTGATTCTACTACTTTCAGGTTTAGATTCAATTGTTTTCAGCTTTGAATTCTAATAGGCGGACTAGAACTTGATGCTAAAAAGGAAGCAGCACTTTAGACCACGGTTTTAGGGAGAACTGTGGTTTAAATCATATTACAGACCACAGTTAGATAAAATGTGGTTTAAGTAGCTTAAGACCACTGTCAGATAAATATGTGGTTTAAGTAACTTACACCTTAGATTTAAGCAAAGCAATGATATGTGTGCGTCCAGATCCTCCATCCCACTTTTCCTTATCCCCTTGTTGATGTGGCATTGTTTGGCTCACACTGAAACGATCCAGTGGCTGATTTTATATGAGAATGTTCTGCTCATTGTACAGATAATTCTCACACAAAATCAGTCCATTCTAAAACCTCCAACTCTATCAAAATTTGCCTAGAAATCAATGGTTACGAAATCATTCTTATATCGAATAATAGATGGTTAATTTTATAATCGACTTTTGATGGGGTTAGAGGTTTTAGAGTGGGTTGAGTTTTTGTAAGAATAATTTGCATATTGAGAACATTCTAGCCAGAAATCAGCCATTTGATCATTTTATGTGGGCCCCATGAGAAGGGACATGGAAAAGGGGGACATAGGATCTAGACTCAATATATGTCGTACATTTGACCACGGTTTTTACACTATAGGCCACAGTAATAAACCGTCTCTAGAGCCTTTTCTTAGTGAACTATAATTATTTTAAATTTTTAAGTACTACTATTTTAATTATTTCCAATTTCTTATTATTATGGTTTTGCTCAATTTCTAAGACAATTTTTCATTTAGAAAAGCAAATATTAATACTCAAACAAACAAACAAATGAAAAAAAATCTAGCTCATCATCCTTAAAATAATCCAATACTAGTGAAGAGAAACAAATAAGCAACATTTTGAATGATAAGCTTCTGTATCTGAACAAATCTTTTTGGTTCATGCGATTCAAAGAAAGATAAGAAACTGGAATTTTTAAACCTAAATATGTATATAGTTCTCATCATTTGATAGTAAAAGTTACCTTGTTCTTGATTCACATATAAATTAAGATACACCTCATCAGAACCAGAGAATACGATTTACCTAGTAGTTATCTTAATTAGTTGGGAAAACAAGGTTGCAAAAGGCCCTTTACCGAGTCACTCTGACCCTCATGAGGGAAACATAAGCGATGAGTCTGTAACCCACAATCATTATCCCCAAAGCGATAAATGATATGGCTTCATTTCCAAGTCCTATCTTCTCTATTGTAGGATTGCTCTCCACTCTACAACTGACATTTGCACCACATGGATACAGTTCATCGCTCTTGTACTGGGACCCCAACAATAGTTTGTAGCTGTAATGAGTGAGGGAGAGATATTTGACCCATGATATGAAAACTGGGACATGTCGCACGTAATACCCACCTACTAGAAAGAATGATTGAACTATGACTCCTGCAAGTGTTGTTCCAGACCTGATATTCATGACCATGGCACCAATTGCAAGCCCAATGCCATGAGAAACCAGTACAGTGTATAGGGTAACGAATAAAGTTTTGAGGAAGTGTCCGGCTGTCGGTTTCAATCCTCCCATCCAATAGGTTATGACAACAAAAATGGTTGGGAGGGCAAGCTCCAAGGGAAGGTCACCCACTGATCTAGCAAGGAAGTAGGATGAAAGCCTGTACATGCTCGAAGAGCGCTCCTTATTAAGAATTAACCGCTCCTGGGGGAAGGTAAAGACAGCTTGGAAGAGCGGGAGTAGGCCCCAAAGCATGCAGTTGAAGAATAGGAGGCCAATCTGCACATCACCATATCTACAAGTAGTCATGCTGCTGCTCATCTTTAACAAGTAATTTATAAGAACCATTTCATGTACTTTGCGTACAAGAAGACTTGAAGATAAAAATGATAATAGTAGAACTCTTCAAGAAAAAAACCAAATCGCCATCGCTTGGAAGTTTTGGCACCATCGTAGTATTCAATTATAGATAGATAAGAAATAGAGATGCAAATGATATATAACGGTCTATATGTACCTGATCTTGTAAGTTAGCTGTAGTAGATTGCCACCAGAGCAGTCCACACAGAAATGAAATGGCGAAGACCTGAGCAATTTTCAGGTGGGAAAAGGACTCGTTCTTCCTTGCTTTAAGATCCCTTCTCAGCAACACCAAAAATTGCTGACCCCAAGTTGTGCTCCATCGACCAAACCGCTTGTCCATTGGATCATCTGGAATTATTTGATTGTCAATTTCCTGCAGCTCCCCTTTTAACCTATCGGCAAGATTGCTCTTGTAAACAGATACAAGAGCTTGTTTCACAGACATTCTTCTTTCCATATCCAAATCATCCAAATGAACACCTGCAAAACGCAAAGACATCTTACTTCTCCCTTTATTTAAGTGCAATATTCGTAACACTCATTATTTGACTCTTATCTGTACAAAACTCCCAAGTTGACCAAGACTCAAGTTGCTGAGTCAATTTGACAGAAGTCTAAATTTTGGAACCAAGCTTAGCATCATCGAACTGTATTCCCAAAATGAGCATATATAGTTGTAAGTTTCGAAATAATTACCATTGGCAAGATCTAAAAGGAATTCTGCAGGATTCATTGTGACAGATGGAGCGTAGCCAATGCTGGAGAAGTACTCCATGATTTCTTCTCCCTTCCCAAAATACATAGGGTTACCGTCCGATAATAGTAAAATCTTATGAAACATGTAAAATAGTCTACTTGAAGGTTGGTGAATCGACATCAAAACTGTCCGTCCACCTTTCGCTAGCTCCCATAACATAGTCACGACTTGCTGAGCGGACGTTGAATCGAGACCAGAAGTTGGTTCATCGAGAAACAGTAGGCTTGGGTTGATCAGAATTTCTTGCCCAATACTAACCCTCTTCCTTTCTCCCCCGGAAACACCTCTAAGAAATGGTCCTCCCATAATGCTGTTCTTGCACTTTGTTAGACCAAGTTGACTTATCACTACTTCTGCGTGCATAATCTTCTCTTGTTGTGTAAGTGTTTTGGGTAATCGTAGAAGAGCTGTGAAGATCATTGTTTCAGTTACTGTAAGGTGTGCATGGAACTTATCATCTTGAGTAACGAAACCTGTTTTTCGATTCATGGAGTTGGAGAAGGGCTTCCCATTGTATGTAATGCTTCCACTTAGTTGTCCACTGAGTCGGCCTCCCAAAGCCGTTAGAAGGGTTGTTTTGCCGCTTCCCGATGGGCCTAACAAGGCGAGCATCTCACCAGGCAGCACTGCACCTGTGATCCCCTTCAAGATCATTCTCTCTTCAAATTTTGAGTCTTTCCCTGCAAGAGATCTGCTGTTCTTGGTCTTGATCTTGTAAACAACATCATCAAACTGCATCGGTATGTAACAGATATATTATTAGCAAGTTGTTAACAACCACATAGCTCGAACAATTCGGACTTTTAGTCTGATAGTAGTAACATTAATATTCATATAACAAGGTTCTGTTCCTCTAAGAAGGAGAGGACTTACTGTATTTTCATCTTCTCTTAATTTGTCAGAAGTCATGAAAGGGTTTTATAGCTATGGTGTTTATTTTTTTTAAACTTCTCTTAATTTTTGGGATTTGATAGTTCTAAAGCTGGTTCTGTAGTCTCTGATACTGATTGAACACTCTCATAATGCAAATATAATTTCAATTTCCATAAGTTTCAATGCTTGCTCAAATAAAAAGATAAAAACAGAATGGAGTACTGATTGAGCATAGAAACCACGATCAATCTTAAACGTATGTTTACCTTCAATGTTACAGGACGATTAGCTCTGTTGATGATGGACTTAACCTCTTGTTTAGCAGACTGAGTCTGATCCTCCCGTTCCGCCATCTCAGTATTAGCAACAACCATATGTTAGAGATTGCTAACTATCTCAATATGAAGAACGACTACATATATACAGAGCCTGAATCTGTACTTTGGCAGGTCAGAATCATCCAAAAAAAAAAAAAAACTGATCTTTCATACAGAAGACATATATCGTACATGGGTACACTGACCCAATGGTCCAGATTAACAAGAACATCCATCATTGCAGGATTTAAACTAATTAAGTATTATCATGTGTAGGTTGTCCCTGGACATTAAACTAAAGAAGAAAGTACGCTTTCTTCGTTTCCCATGAATCTTGATCGTTCCTTGTCTCCTAGCAAGTCATTAAACATGAAATTAGATTACTTAATTGTAGTTAATTATCTGTGACACCCTGCACATGAAATTTGATATACAAAACTTCTTTTTCAGTTGGTGAGAAGACTTCACTTGATATTTTTTTAACCTTCCTATGGCGTTGAAACATGAATTGTTAATTAAGGTCTTTGTACTTAGTATAGTTTATTTGATTAATTTCTTATTCATTCAGCCACTTGCCTGTTTTTAAAACTTTTTTACTTCTTTTTCAACTCTAGCATAGTTCATTTAAGGTTAACTTAAAAGCGATTCCCCGAACACCGGGATATTCTTGGCAATGGCCGGTAAAATAACATATGCAGGTAAACTCATGCTGCAGCACTGGAGAGAACATATGCTATCAAATGGTGGATCGTGGACCGTCAGATTTATCCGCACATTCAATTTGGGCATGGAACTTAGATTTTCTTCATCTCTCATTAATGGCAAGAGAGCATCAAGTTAATCGTACAGCTCGCTACGACTCTACAGGTACACAGGTTAATCATCCAATTAATGCTTACATAAGCAATCAAATAGATGCTCACGTAAACACATTTGGTTTGGCATTTTTTTTTTCTCCAAAAGACGGAGGCCTGATAAGTCAGTGATATGGGGGGCAACTCCCATGAATTGGGTTAGGTTAGGATTCAACCCATTCAAGACAACTGATGTGGCAGGAACAACGGAAAAAGGTTAGCATTCTCCAGAAAATGAAACCAAAGTTAAGACGAGAGAACTTTAGGTGTTAGTCATTAGTTGTCATCAACTTGTGAAATTTCTTTACATTTCTATAACTTGATTTATCATGAAACACGGATCACCAACAAAACCAGATATTAACATTAATTACTTAATTAATTAATGGTTAAACTGTAGCCTGGTTCGGCACACCCTTTAACCTCTAACCCCAACCCTCATGAGCGAAACATAAACGACGATTCTGTAACCCACAAACATTAACCCCAAAGCAACAAATGAGATAGCTTCATTTCCAAGTCCCATCTTCTGAATAGTAGGGTTGTCACCTACTCTGCAGCTCACATTCGGGGCACATGGATACAAGTAGCCGTTTTTGTACTGCGACCACAACAATAGCTTGGAAGTGTAATGGGTTAAAGAGAGAGACTTGGCCCATGATATGAAACCAGGGACATGTTCGACGTAATAGCCAGCGGTCAAAAATAATGTTTGTAGTATGATTGTTCCAAGTGTTACCGCGGACTTGATATTCATGACCATAGCACCAACAGCGAGGCCAAGGCCTTGAGAAACCAGAGCACCATAAAGGATAACAAATAATGTTCTGAAGAAGTGCCCCGCTGTCGGTTTTAACCCTACCATCCAATAGGTTATAATGACAAAGATTGTGGGGAGGGCAAGCTCCATTGGAAGGTCACCCACCATTTTCGCAATACAATAGGACGAAAGCCTGTACATGCTCGACGAACGCTCCTTGCTTAGAATCATCAGCTCCTGAGGAAAGGTAATGAGAGCTTGGAACAATGGAATCAGGCCCCAGAAGAAGGAATAGTAGAATAGGAGTCCTATCTACAAGTTTGAATGGATACAACATCAGTCATGTTAATTACTCAATAAAATCTGGTATGCACTGGATGACTGCGGTCAGCCCCTATTGGATTATAAGATACATATAATATTGACCATTTTCTCTCAAGTTCAAGTTTTTAGAAAAAGTAGTTGTTCAATATGATATCAAAGCTATAAATTGGAAAAGGACATAGATTCAAGTCCCGGCGCTAGCACTAAAAAACAATGTTGAGGTAAAATTTCCACAAAATCAAAGTTCAAAACCTAAGAGAGGCATATAATGTACCTGATCTTGTAAGTGAGCAGCAGTAGATTGCCACCAGAGAAGTCCACAAAGAAATGAAATAATCAAAACCTGACCAATCTTCATCCCAGAAAAGGATTCATGCTTGCTTTCTTTAAGATCCCTTCTGAGCAACACCAAAAATTGTTGACCCCAACTTGTGCTCCATCGATCCAACGGCTTCTCCATAGTATCATCTTGAATTAATTGACTGTCGATTTCCTTCAGCTCCCCTTTCAACTTATCAGCAAGATTGCTCTCATAAGCAGAGACAAGAGCTTGCTTAACGACGTTTCTTCTTTTCACGTTTGAATTATCGAAATGAACACCTATACACAGACACACACATAGATGTTAATTAATTGCTTCGCGCTCGCTAGTGAATAATGATTTTAGATGATTAATTAGCTAATATTTAAAACTGATCCTAAATAACTGATTATCTAATCACTCTCATAGGTTGGTTAGCTGCCTAAAGAAATGTTGATGGTTGACATCAGATTGCTTGGGACCATTACATAACCTGTCTTTAACTGCACAAAAAGTTAAGAAAAAAGCCGAAATCCAAAATTTTTTAATGTATTTAGGGTTTTTGTGATTTTGTGCCTTAGATCGTGAATTGTGGGATTCTCATGAAGATCAACAGCTATGCTGATATGGTTCTGTCGGTCTTGCGATAGAAAAATTTTATGTGCCTATGGAAATTTTGAAAATTTAATATTATCTACCCCTATAAACAACAAAACTCTAGAATAGTCTTTTTTTTTTTTAAAAAAAAAAAATTGTAATAAAAACAACAAAGTTGCCATCCCATATTGAAGGAACCCCCCATGCCTTCTCCAAGATGTGGCAGTATCAAATGACAGTCACAAGCTTCAGATCCAAGAAGATACTCCCATCAATCATGCAAGAAATCCAAACTTCATATCCGGAAACCCCTGGCCACTCCTTAGACCCTGCTTGTCATCCTATTCTATTAATAATGCATCAACTTTTTTTGTGTTTTTTCTGGGGATTTAGTGATGTATCTTTTCATGTATTTGAAGTGGGCCTAATAAAAAGTGAAAAGGCTGTGAATATTCACAGTTTTAAAAGTACTGCGAATATTCACAGTCTTTTTAGCTCTATTTTGTTTCTCCCACTGCAAAATGAAAATTACAATGAAACTATGTCAATGATCCCCGCCAAAAACCTGTAAATTTGAGTCATTCTTTTATCTTAACAAGTTTAGTAGCCGGAAAATAGTTTTTGGGATAATATGTAATGATGTGGAGGATGGTTTTTTATTTGATGCAAATGAGGTTTTTCGAGAATTCTTTGCAATAAGGAGAGGAATATGTGTATGGTGATGGATCGAATTGGGCATCTTTAATGGAAGATGAAAAGGTTTTTAGGAGGAGCTTGAGTTTTGAAATACTTACCATTGGCAAGATCTAAGAGGAAATCTGCAGGATTCCTAAAATGGGTCCACCAAATCGACCTCCCAATGCAGTTAAAAGGGTCGTTTTGCCGCTGTCCGAGGGACCTAAAATGGCTAATATCTCACCAGGCAAAACTGCACCTGAGATCCCCTTCAATATCACTCTCTCTTCAAAGTTTACCTCTTCTCATCAATCCACTCTTTTTGGTCTTGACCTTGTAAACAACATTTTCAAACTGCATTTGTGATAGAAATATTANCTTGTTGATTCTGGATCTTCAATCTCTAATTTATATACTGGATGTATGTCATTATTGTACTAAAGCTGGTTTTGTGTTCAACTCTGTAAGAACACAAGAACAAAAACTTACATGATTTCTCTTTTTGTAATTTACAATCCTTAGTTACCCACACATGAATACATTGAAAAGATACAGACTATAGAGGAAGATCATGAGCAAATACAAATATTTAGCAACGACGAATTAACGTATAAATGTACCTTCAACGTAACAGGTCTATTCGCTTTCTTGAAGATGAATGTAGCTACTTCTTCTTCTTCTTCTTCAGTAGCCTGAGTCTCATCTTCCCAATCCACCATCTCATGCATTCTTTCCCTATACAGAGATCAGGTATAACTGAAGAGTTGGGGGTTTAATTTTTTTACTGCTAGTTGTTGCTGAATTAATTAATATGAGGACTACATATAATATTGTTTTGAATATATCTCATTCAAATGTATTTTAATTGGCTAGAATCCTTAGAGCTGATACGACTTAGCTACTAGCTTGATAAAATAGCCACAATATCTCATTCAAATATATATTATTTTGTACTGTTGTAGGACCTTGGGTCCATTACTCATGTACCCCTTTCATTTCGTTTTTATATATATTCTCAACTTTGCTGATCAAAAAAAAAATATATATATATTATTAAGCCCCGTTTCCTCTTCTTCCCATATATTAAAAAAATAAAAAAGCCCGAGTTTTAGTGCACGGTTTGCCCAGCCAGCAGTATTCGCCCGATTTTCAACCGTTACCAGCCAGGCTCTTTAATTATATTGAAATGACGAATTCGTAAAATCTTAATGATCAGAATTGTGTAAAGTGATGACAGTAATGTTCTGTTCTGAACCACGTTATCGTGTTTCTATTTTAAAGGCATTTTTCAACTTGAGAGGTTTTTTAATTGGCTATTTTGACGTTTCCAATCTTGTTCTATACTCTAGTTAGTTATTTCACGGTAACATAACTAATCTAAGTTAAATTTATGCTTTGGATTTTTGTATGGTTTATATTATTATTATTATTATTATTATTATTATTATATTTTTTCTGAAAAAGTGAGCCTAACCCAAAGAAAGATGGTCCATGACTCCATATTATAAGGAAGATACCAGACCTACCACGGATTCTCCTGCAGGATAATCGTAAGGTTATTTTCATCTCGTGATTTGAAATTTATCCTCGAATTTTGTATTTCTCAAATTTCAAGGCGTGGACAACCGTCCACCTGCTCGCGGAATAGAAATACTGTATACATGTATTAGTTCCATGACAGCTAATTGGTCAAATTTTAAGATATTTCATTTAGCCATTAAACTAAAAAGAAAGTCTTTCACGCTTACATGTGTTGCTTAACGAGTCTTTAAACGTAATATGAGAAATATTATTTGTTTCATATGCCTACCTGGTTGCTTGCAGGTGTCAGCACATAGTTCAATCATTAATGGTTTATTTGGATGAGAGATTTTAAGTAAGAATTTTGTGGGAATTTGAAATTTGGTAGAAAATTAATTAGATTTATAACATAATTTATAACTATTTTTTCACCAAATTCTTAGTCCCCACAAAATTCCTGCTTAAAATCCTCCATCTAAACAAACCATAAATAAATAGCCAGGAAAAACGAGGGAGACGTATCAAATTTTTTTATTTTTTTTTTCCTTTTTCTTTTATTAGTGAGAAGATTTTATTTATTTTTTTCTCCTTTTTCTTTTATTAGTGAGAAGATTTTATTTTGTATTTTTAACCTTCTTAATGGCATGGAGTTTTGAAAATTATCTTCTTTATTAGTAGTTTATTGAATTTCTGAGGTATTCGACCAGTTGCCAATATATATTTTTTTAACCGTTATTTATCTTAATAAAACTTTTTCTCTCTCTCTCTTTCGATGTTTTTTAAGAAATAGAAAGAAAATCAAAGACAAAAAGAAAAACTAAATTATTTATAAATTGAGTCATATTTTGGACAAATTGTTAAAATACTAAATATATAGCTTTGCTTTATGAATCCATTTGGTCCATAAGATTTTCAACATGGCCGAAATACATTAATGGTTTGTTTGGATGGGGGATTCCAAGGTAGGGATTCAGTGGGGACCAGGGATTCATGTTTTCCTGGTCTATTTGGCTGCCAAGAATCCCTGAAAACTTATTTCCCAGGGAAACATGTTTTCCAGCAAATCTCTGTTTTGGAGTCCCACCTCCCCCCTTAGAATTTTCTAGATTCTAAACTAAGGATTCACTATGTATGCACCCAACTCAATGTAGATTACACTCAAGGATTCACTATGTTTGGATGTATAATTCATGTTTCCCTGAGAAACATGAGTCCTTGGAAACATGAATCCCTAGAAACATGAATCCTTTGGTTTGTTTGGCAACCATAAAAGAATCCATGGATTCATGAATCCTTGGAAGCTTGAATCCTTTGGTTTATTTGGCTGCCATTTAAAATCTAAGGAAAATCTCTATTTGGTTGTTTTAATTTTGTAGGGTGTAATCTGCATTGAGTTGGGTGAATACATAGTGAATCCTTAGTTTAAAATTTCAGCAAATTCTAAAGGGGGAGGTGGGACTCCAAAACAGGGATTTGCTGGAAAAGATGTTTCCTTAGGAAACAAGTTTTCAGGGATTCTTGCAGCCAAACAGACCAGGGAAACATGAATCTCTGGTCCCCACTGAATCCCTACCTTAGAATCCCCCTTCCAAACAAACCATAATATTTTTTAAAGCTTTTTGAGTATGTTTAGTCTTTTTTAAATTTACTTTTCTAAGTTTGTTTATCTAAGTTTGTTTAGTACGTTCCTCACTTTTAAAAATCTATAAAAATCTCGTGACTTGAGGTCGGATTATTGGATGCGAAAATTATATATAACAAGAGTTAAGATCGGTGTACATCGTTATTCATACCATCTCTGTGGGGCCCACATAGTGAGGATCCAAGGACTATTTTTTTATGAGAGTGATGTAAAAGATGAGTAGAACATCCCTACCAAAAATCATATCCTTCTAATATTTCTTACCCAATCAAAACACTGATTGAAAATAATGGACGGCTATAAAATCACCAAATTTTTAATGTAGTAGTTTTAGAATGATATGAGTTTTGGTGAGAATGATCTACATGATGAGTAGAACATTGGTTCTTCTCCATGTGGACTCCACTTAGACCTTGTAAACATAATGTCTAAATGACGATGTACGGACTCATATAACAAACCTCGACTAAATAGATTGAAATAATCCCAAATTGAGTGTTATTAAGTATGTAGGCATCCAACTCGAAACTAATTGGCAATTAGTAGTGTGACCCAGGATCATTATATATTGGGTTTGCTAGCCTCTCATATCCCATGTGGGACTATTCTCATCTAAGTGTTCCCTCAAAAAAAAAAAAAATCAAAATTGAGTGCTTTGGACGTTCTCCCAGTTTTTCTATTTAAAAAAGAAAATCTAATTAACTTCCAAAATAGGTACCGAATTGTTGTACATGACCATAGTTGGAGCCTACTCTAAAGTTGAGACTTGAAAGGCCCTTTGCACAATTAATTATCTGTTTTCATCAAACACTTCAAGGTTTGTAAACAGAATTTTTTTTTTTTAAAGGATTTATTAAGCTGATATAGTAGATTTATCAGAGGCTACAAAACTCCAAGTACAAGAAGAGCAAGATCTGCTCGACATAGAATGTTTAGCTTAACACATGAGCTACCTTATTCCCATTACGAGGAACATACATGATCTCATACTGAGACAAAGTTGAAAGGATGCTTCTAATACCAAAATCAAGGCGGAAACTAAGACTAAACGCTTAATCTTTGGCCCGGTGATGGTGGCAGCACCGTTGGTGGCGAAAAAAATGATCTCCCCGAAAGGTCTCTTAGTAGAGAGAACTCTGTAGAACCCTTACTATGCCAACCCCTCGTTTTGAATGCTTTTGCTTAGATGCTGCCACATAAACATAATGAGGGAAATCAATGCGGGACTTCGAATTCCTGACGAGTAGCATTGCTCTTTATTGTTTTTTTTCTCATCAATTAAATCGATTTAAATTTATTTGCCTTCATATTCACCCATTCATCAATATATAGGTTGCAATGACCTTAATTACTTTACCTAGTAATTCCAACCTTCATGAGTGCAACATAAGCGATGACTCTATAACCAACAAGCATTACACCCAAAGCAACAAATGAGGTAACTTCATTTCCAAGTCCCATGCTCTTTATAGCCGGGTAGCTCCCAACCTTGCAATGAACATTTGGGCCACATGGATACAATTCGTCGGTCTTGTACTGCGACCCCAACAAGAGCTTGTAGATGTAATAGGTGTGAGAAATGTACTTGAACCACGATACGAATCCTGGGACATCTTGCACATAATACCCACCCGCCAAAAATAATGTTTGAACTATGACTGTTGAAAGCGTTACCGCGGTCTTAATATTCATGAGGATCGCACCGATTGCAAGCCCAAGACCTTGAGAAACCAGTACGCCGTATAGGATAACAAATAATGTTTTGAAGAAATGCCCGGCTGTCTGTTTGAGCCCTCCCATCCAATAGGTTATAGTTACGAAAACGATTGCGAGGGCAAGCTCCCTTGGAAGTTCACCAACCATTTTGGCAATGAAGTAGGATGAAAGCCTGTACATGCTCGACGAGCGCTCCTTAGTAAGCATCATCTGGTCTAGTGGGAATGTAGAGAGAGCATTGTAACAAGGCAAGAGGGTCCAAAATAAGGTGATAAAGAATAAGAGTCCGATCTGCACCAAGAATTAATAAACCAGTTGATCATCGATTTGGTGAAAAGATCATCGTAACAAAAAATTATCCCCTTAAATCATCTCCAATCGATTCCACGGATTGGTGCAACCATAGTATCTAAATTAATTAATATTGTGTTTGGATGTAGAATTCAGGGAAACATGAGTCCTTAGAAACATGAATCCCTAGAAACATGAATAATTTGATTTGTTTGTTAACCATTAAAGAATCCATAGATCCATGAATCCTTGGAAGTTTGAATCTTTTGGTTTGTTTGGTTGTGATTTAAAATCTAAGGAAAATTTCTATTTTGTTATTTTAATTTTATGGGGTGTAATCTGCATTGAGTTAGGTGAATACATAGTGAATCCTTAGTTTAGAATTCCAACAAATTTTAAGGGGGAGGTGGAACTCCAAAACAGGGATTTGCTGGAAAACATGTTTCCCTGGGAAACATGTTTCCAGGGCTTCTTGGAAGCCAAACAGACCCGGGAAACATGAATCCCTGGTCTCCACTGAATCCTACCTTGGAATCCTCCATCCAAACAAACCATAAATGGATAGAATAATACTAATACATGTATGTAATTAGGGTTTTATGTATATGTATACCTGATCTTGCAATCGAGCAATACTAGATTGCCACCAGAGAATTCCACAAACAAATGAAGTGAACACAATCTGGCCTATCTTGAGGGGTGAAAAGGAGTCGGGCTTTCTTTCTTTAAGATCCCTTCTAAGCAACACTAAAAATTGTTGAACCCAAGTTGTGCTCCATTGGCCGAATCGCTTATCCATCGACCCATCTTGATTTAATTGATTGCCAATCTCCAGCAGCTCCTTCTCCAATCTATCAGCAAGATTGCTCTTGTAAGCAGAGACAAGATCTTGCTTCACAACCTTTCTTCTTTCTAGGTCAAAATCATCCAAATGAACACCTACAAAACACAAACACATCTTATTAATTACCAGTACTGATTCAAGTAGATTAAAAGTTAAAAATATAATCCTAAACACTGATTATCCAACTCTTTTGGGCTAGTTGCATATGAAAAACAGAGCCTTCACGAATCGTATCCGTTTGACTCGATTGTATTTCCTAATGTACCATATGTTCAAGGCTTCAACTTTCATTAAGTTTTGTAATAGTACATACCGTTGGAAAGATCTAAAAGGAAGTCTGCAGGATTCATGGCGACGGATGGAGAATAGCCAATGCCAGAGAAGTAATCCATGGTTTCTTCTCTCTTCCCAAAATACAAAGTGTTACCATCTGACAACAGTAAAATCTTATGAAACATGTAAAATAGTCTGCTCGAAGGTTGGTGAATCGACATCAACACTACCCGTCCACCTTTAGTTAGCTCCAACAACATTGACACAACTTGTTGAGCCGATGTCGAGTCAAGACCAGAAGTGGGTTCATCGAGAAAGAGTAGGCTTGGGTTGATCAGGATTTCTTGCCCAATACTAACCCTCTTCCTTTCTCCCCCGGAAACACCTCTAAGAAATGGTCCCCCCATAATGCTGTTCTTGCACTTTGTTAAACCAAGTTGACTAATCACTGCTTCAGCTTGCATAATCTTCTCTTGTTGTGTAAGTGTTTTGGGTAATCGTAGAAGAGCGGTGAAGATCAGCGTTTCAGTTACCGTAAGGTGAGGATGGAACGTATCATCTTGAGTAACAAAACCCGTATTTCGATTCATGGCGTTGGAGAAGGGCTTCCCATTGTATGTAATGTTTCCACTTAGGTGTCCACCAAGTCGGCCTCCCAATGCGGTTAAAAGGGTTGTTTTGCCACTGCCTGAGGGGCCTAGAATGGCTAGCATCTCCCCAGGCAACACTGCACCTGTGACCCCCTTCAAGATCACTTTCTCTTCAAGTTTTGAGTTTTTCCCACTATCAGCTCCCCTGTTTTTGGTTTCAATCTTGTAAACAACATTTTCAAACTGCAGTGAAAGATATATTATTAGCAGATTGAGTTTAGAAAGAATTAAGAAGAAGAAGAAATCTGATTCTTGAACAAAAAAAAATTCTTGATCCAAAAATCTATACTAATTAATGTAAGTACCTTCAATGTAACAGGACGATTTGCTTTCTTGTTGATGGTCTTAGCTTCTTGTTCATCAGACTGAGTGATTCGATCCGCCATCGTTGTTGTTCATATAATGTATAGCTATAACCAATAAAAGGTTTGAGATTTCTTACTAGCTCAATTCAAGGACTATATATGTACTTAGTTCTTTTGATAGTTTATAATGTTGATTAATTAGCTAGAATCTGTTTTTTTTTTTTTTTCTCTGATCAATATATAACCATTTTACTTAAAAAAAAAACTTGAATCCTAGAGCTTATAGGCGTAATTAGCATGATCTTTATATAAGATTGTGAATTTCAGTTTACAAGATCTTGGGTCCAGGTTACCCTCTGCATCATTGCAGGTTTTTTATACTTAAGTAATACCATCATTTGCTGCTCTGCCTGTAGTACTAATATAATCTGATCAACGTAATTAGTTTAGCCATTAATTAATTAAACTAATGAATGGAAGACTTTGACGCGCGTTTCCCTTTGTTGATAAAGGAGTCATTAAACATGGTACGAGTAATATGACATTATTATAACACTACTGCCTTGGTAGCTACACATGATCAAGCATTCAATCCCAAATTAGGCATCTAAGCATTCCCATTAAAAAAGGGGTTGATATTGGGGAAGCTGTTTTGCTTTGCCATTGCGAATAAGTGCAGCCATTTTTCTGACTACGAATATTTACTTTATTTAATCAAATTCATGTTTGATGCAGACTACAATTTACTGTAATAAATGTACTTCAAAATTAAAGACCAAAGCATATGCAATAAAAATTTAGAAGAGAATTTTTGCAAAAATTAACAAAATACTAGAATTTTTGCAAAAATTAACAAGATACTAACCACAACCTAAACTAGAATTACTCGTACTAAGGTTCACACTAGAAGAGCAATGCTACTCAACTCTGCAAATAAGTCAAACATTGTTACCCTCTTTGATGTGATAACATCTCAGCAAATGCATTTAATTTTGAGTCTTACTTAAATATGCAACTTCAAGATGCAGCCACAGTGCCACGTCAAAGAAAGAATCAACGGCAGACTTATTTGGAAGTTGAGTAGCATTTTTCTAGTAGAATTTGTACTTTGAGGAAAATTTATTTGATACTGGATTTAATATACGGCAGCTCGTATTTTTAGTTTTCTTTACTCTCCACCAATGGTGAGCATAATTTATTCACAATTTAGGGAAAAGGGGTTGGCACCGAGTCTAAATAATTGATGTGTCATCATAAATTAGGGCAAAAAGGGTTTGCACTGAGCCTAACTTATTGATAAATTAGGGAAAAGGGCATGCTAACGTTGCCATTGGGGATCCCTGCAATTCTGCATGGTGTCCAGATTCCGCCTTTAGCAGTGGGTCTTTGATTGGGATTCAATCAATTATAAGTTGATTCTCCTTAATCTTTTTGTGTGGTGCTTTTGTAATGATAGTCTTCTAGACAAAGTGTCAATTTCTACAATTTGTTTTTTAAGCCAATTTCTACAATTTAAATCCCCCCTAAGGGTGATGCATCATGTTTTTGAAAAAATTAATTTAGCAAGTGGAATAAAATCTGATGTTGTTGATAGCATAAACCTGAGTTCAAATCTCGCTTGTATGGAATAAATCAAAAAATTGTGGAGGGTGTGCATGATCTAGTAGCATACGAATAATCTTTATTGTTGATGATTGATTCCTCCAATTTTTGCATGTTGGCGGTTTCGTTCTACCTCCTTCCATCAGTTAGGAATTATATTCTCCTCCTGTTAGTGGCGCTTTCTCACTTACCCCTTTACTTGTACTTATAATTGGGCCCAATATTTTTTTTTGTACGATGCACTGTTGAAAGTTGAAACTGTTCACCAAAAAACAAGAAAAAGGTGTTTCCTGTACATATCTCATGCTTTTTGTGGTAAAAAGCACACGTTTTTATTGTTGTTTCTTTTCTTGTTCAATAGATGAGTATTTTTCTCGAAAAAAAAAAAATTTGGTGAATATTTTCTCAATATTGAGCCAGGAATCTGAGAAGAACAAAATAGTCGGCCGAGCCAGGCCCATGGCCCAGCCAATTAAACTCAAATCACACTCCCAAAAATAACCCCAATCAATTTCTTAATTTTGTTTTTCCTTTTCTCCTCTCCCTGTTTTCCATCAATCTACTGACTCCTGCTAGAGTTATTAAAAAAATATCTATGAATTATTAATACAAAGGGGGAGATCGTCCAATACATCCATTATGACTTTAATTCAATCTGTTTAGTCCACCAAATTTTATGAGTCTATTTAGTCCAAAAATAAAATTTAGACAGATCTGCCCTTAACTAATTAGTTATGGAATTCAAAATTTGACCAAATACGAATCTCTGTTTCTCTCTCTACATTAATAAGCTTACTTTGCTGCTTTCGATCTTCACTTGTTTCATTTGCTTCGATTGATCGATCATTCACCAATCAACAAAAGATCTTGATGATGATGAGAGAAAAAGAGAGACAAATAGTTTCTACCATCACCACCGAGAGAGAGAGAGATCGGGATAGAGAATAGGAGAAATATAAGAGATAGAGAGAAGAGAATAAGAGAGAAATGGAGAAAGATCTGAGTAGGAAAAAAAAGAGAAAGGAAAAAGAAAGAAAATAAGAAAAATAAGGACAAGAAAGGATAGAGAGAAGAGAGGGACGTAAGAGAAAAGAAAGGAAAGAGAAAGAAGAGAAAAAAGAACAGAAAGAGATAGAAGAAAGAAGAAGAAAAAAATCAACATAGATCTATGCAAAAATATTTTTGCAATAACTATGCAAAATCATGTTTCAAAGATGATTTAGTATAGATATATGCAAAAATGTTTCACATAATGATTTAGCATATGCAAAAATATTTTTGTAGATCTACGCAAAAACGTTTTTGCATAAATTTCGTGATTTTTTTTTTCTTTTCAAAAACCATTCTTAATTGGTCTTGTTTCAAAGATTTCAACAAAAAGTGCTTTCCAAATATATGAATTTTGTCAAAATCCGAATTTTAGTTGAAGAGATTTAACATTTTAAAGTTTAAGAACGAAAAAGATAACTACATTTCTCTCTCATACAGCTGTACAAGTTTGAAAAAGACAAATATATGATTGAGAAATATAATAAAGGTAAAACAGGAACATTAAAAAGGAAGGAATTGACTAAATAGATTTAGAAAAGTTTAAAAAGGACTAAACAGATTCAAAAAGCTTTAAAAAAGATATTTCAGTCTTATTAAAAATCTTGTGTACTAAATAGATTAAAAAAGTTATATATTGGATGTTTTGGCCATTATTCAGGTTATATAGCCCCCTTATATAACCCCTCACTTGTGGGGCTCACATGTGATGCATTCGGGAACTGATTTTTTGAGAGGATGTTCTCCTCATTATGTATTTTATTATTTTCAAAAATCAGCTCGTTCTAAAATTTCCAACCATCTCAAATTAGCCCTTAAAAAATTTGCAAGTTTTAAACTTTTATTTTGAATGTTGATTTAAAATGGGTAGATTTGAGGTTAGAAGTTTTAGAACATGCTAATTACAGGCATCTATGTGCTCCTCATCATGTAGATCATTTTCACAAAAATAGCCGCTGGATGCATTCCATGTAGGCCCCACAAAGAGGGTTTTTTAAGGGGAGCTATATAACCTGACTCTAATATTGTGTAAAAAATACTAATCACAATTCTTCATATTAATGACTGAACTGATACACTTTTAATCCTGAAAATAAAGTATCAACAACTTTGTTTTATAATCTATTGACATATATATTTTTTCCTCATCATCAATTAAATGGATGTAAAATTTTTCATCTTCATTCATTAATTCATTCATTCAATATTATACTATCGATACAAAAAGCATGCAGTAGAGTTGATAGAGAGAGAAAGAGCCCTGCAGATGTTCAACTCCAGAAAATTATACATCGGTTTTGAACTTGTAATTTATAGTATATATTGTCTTCATATATTGTAAAAACTATTAGTCCTTCATATATCTTCATTTAAACATATATAACTACCAACAGAACATGAGCTAGCTAGGGGAATTACCCTTTTTGTTATAGCTAAAACAAGTTTATAGCACAGCTAAACTAGGCCTCTTAAGGAGTCACACCGATCCTCATGAGAGCTATGTAAGCTATGAGCCTGTAACCCACAAGCATAACAGCCAAAGCAATAATAGAGAGGGCTTCATGGTCAATCCCAATCAACTTTACTGTCGGGTAGCTACCGACGGTGCAACTTACATTTGGGCCGCACGGGTACATATCGTCCATCTTGAACTGCGACCCCAACAAGAGCTTGTAGGTGTAATGGCTAAGAGAGATGTACTTAATCCATCCGATGAATGCCGGAACATGTGTTACATAGTAACCACTAGCAAGAAGGAATGTTAGCATGAGGACTGATGCAAGAGTGGTTGCAGATTTTAACTCCATGACCACAGCACCAATAGCAAGTCCAAGGCCTTGAGCAACCAGCACACTGTAGAGAAGAACAAATAAGGTCACAAAGAAGTGTCCGGCGGTGGGCTTGAACCCTGCCATCCAATAGGTTATAGTGACAAAAACGGTCGGTAGGACAAGCTCCATTGGAAGGTCACCCACAATTCTGGACATGAAGTAAGATGAGAGCTTGTACATGCCCGAAGATCGTTCCTTCATAAGCATCATACGCTCCTGAGGGAAGGTGAAGATAGCTTGGAAGAGAGGGAAGAAACCCCAAAACCCTGAGTAGAAAAATAGAAGGCCGATCTGCACGCAGAGACAACATTAGATCTAGGATCGATTAATGTCATCTTACAGATGATGCTGAACTCATTCTTTGAGATATGTATTGGTTAATTAGAAATATGTGTAAAACTTTCATCAACAGAAACAAAAAAATATAATGACACTTGTTAGTCTACTACTCTACACTATATAATATGCAATGCCCTGTTTTAGAAGTAACTTTTGTCTTCTTTTCCTTCTAAGAAAAAAAATTTCTATTCAAGTTTGTAGTTTGAAACTAAACTTGAAGTTTATGATTGTAAGCTTTTATCCTTCAATTTTAGACTATCACACAATAAAAGTAAAATTCCCAATTCTACACTTGCAGGTTAATTGATTGTAGTTAAAGAGTGGTGTTTGATGGTTTTACAAGACGAAAAAGAGTGGCCAAATCTCTATTGATGGATTCTCCAAGTTTGTTTGTATGTTTTTACATTCCTCAAATCTCACTGCAGCAATGGTTTTATAGTAGTTTTTACTCTGGTATTTAAATTTATTTTTAAGGGTTTAGAAGCCATTTTGTTATTTTTGTAGTCAATTAAGGTGCAATGCAGGTGCAATCAGCTAGTGATAAGAAATGGGAAGGAGTCTATAGGGGGTTCATACCTGATCCTGAATGTGAGAGAGATCAGAATGCCACCACAAAAGTCCAACAAGAAAAGCAACAACCAAGACCTGACCAATCTTCAGGCCAGAAAACGAATCGTGCTTCCTTTCTTTGAGACCCCTCCTGAGCAACACCGAAAACTGTTGAATCCAAGTTGTGCTCCATCGACCAAACCCCTTATCCTCTGCAACATCTGGCAATTGATTGTCAATTTCATGCAGCTCTGCCTTCAATCTATCAACAAGATTGCTCTTGTAGGCAGAGACCAGGGCTTGTTTTATAGCAACTTGATCCTCCCCCAGGTCATCAGTATAAACACCTATATATACAGATAAATATTAACTCTCCAGTAAGATTAAAACATAAACAAGAGCTAGGATATATTATTCCTACTAGTAACTACACATATGACATGCAAAATCTCCACAAATGAAGTACTTTGAAGCCAATGGAAATTGAACATATTATATATGAAATTATGAACTAATTACCATTTGCAAGATCCAGAAGGAAATCTGAAGGATTCATGGCGACAGACGGAGCATAACCAATGCTTGAGAAGTAATCCATTGCTTCTCCTCCCTTCCCAAAATACAAAGGGTTACCATCCGATAACAGTATAACCTTATGAAACATGTAAAAAAGCCTGCTCGAAGGTTGGTGTATAGTCATCACTATTGTCCGTCCACCTTTCACTAATTCCCACAATGTCGATACAATTCGTTGGGCTGTTGTTGAGTCAAGACCTGATGTCGGTTCATCGAGAAACAGTAGACTTGGGTTGATTAGCATTTCCTGTCCTATACTAACTCTCTTCCTTTCTCCACCAGAAACACCCCTCAGCAAAGAGTCACCTATAATATTGTTCTTGCATTTTGTTAGGCCAAGTTGAGTTATCACAGCTTCAGCATGCATAATCTTCTCTTGTTTAGTAAGGGTGTTGGGTAATCGTAATAGAGCTGTGAAAACTAAGGTTTCAGTGACAGTAAGGTGAGGATAAAGCACGTCGTCTTGAGTAACAAAGCCGGTATTTCGTTTCATTGGGTTGGAAAAAGGCTTCCCATTGTAGGTTATGTTTCCGTTGAGCTTACCACCGAGTCGTCCTCCAAGTGCTGTTAAGAGTGTTGTTTTTCCGCTGCCCGAAGGACCTAGCATGGCTAATATCTCACCAGGCAACACTATACCTGTGACCCCTTTCAAGATAAATCTCTCTTCGGTTTTTGATTTGTTGTCACCAAAGATTCCACTCTTCCTTATCTTGATCTTGTAAACAACCTCCTCAAACTGCATCCATGATCAAGAAATGTAATTAATAAACATTATTAGCAAAGTTAAGCAGTAATATTGCATGGAGTTTAAGAGAGATCAGATCAATTCTATAGTTAAGGAATTTTACAAGAAGCGATCGATCCCCACCCCACCCCATCCAACAAAATGATGTGGCATCAATTCATTGGTTCACAGGTAGGTGAACGCCAAATCGTTATGTAGCGCGCCTTTATGTTGCTCCATTATCATGGGCTAGAATTATTCATAAGGTTAATTAACACATATCTTTTGGTTTCTCACTTAATTGCAGAATGTAAATTTTACATTTTTAACTGAATTAAATCCAAATAATTATTTACATGGTAAAGTTACTAGCTGTTGAGACCTTTACAAGGTAATTCTTTACATGTCATACATAAATAACCGATGAGGTTTTAAGAATATATTTGAAGTCTTTCCATTCTTTGCATGGTTAAATTGCATAATTGTGTGGGCTGTGGAATGAGAAAGTTGGGAGTGTGCTGATAGAATATTATTCACTTTGGGCTGTCTTTTTCTTTTTTTTTTCAACAAATGGTAATTTTTATCATCAGGAGCATCTTTGTTTTGGTTTTTATTTTTCTTTAATTATTCTACCATAATAGAAAAATACTTGCAGTGGAATTCTTGATTGTCTTTTCAAATACTTATTGGACCGATTATTGGGCTGCTTGATGGATAGATGGAGATATTATCGGTGGAATTCACTCGAACTTTACAGATAAAAAGTGATTTTGAAGGTCTATCGTGAATTAAAGCATGAGCTCCACAGCGCGCAGTAGAGGTCATAAATCTGTTCTCGGTATAAAAGACACATTCCACTTAATAACCTGACCTTGTTGGTTGTACTTTCTTTTGGTATAGATGATGATGTAATTATTTAGTGGGTTATTCTATGTGTCTCAATCAGGCATTGATATTGAAGACATAAAAACAAAAAAAAAAAAAAAAAGACATAAACAAGAACTTTTGCTTAATAGAGAAGTACAAAAAAAGAAAAGAAAACCCAAAAAATCTGATTATTTATGCTCCTAATTTCTTTAATGATTTTCACCAAAATATTACAATTAATCTTGGATAGAAAATAGGGTACAAATAAAAAGCAAATGTAGAATTCCAAAAGAGATCTTTTCTACTAAAAAGTATATCTTTCTAGTAAACAAAATGATCAAAACCTAATAATATTGAATCAAAAAACCTAGAAATCAAACATATTCATTATCTTTCTTCTTTTTAATTTCTTTTCTTGAAACAACAAAAAAAAAAATTATCTGGGTAAATTTTACCCCATATTCTTACTATTTACATAAATATAATTATTTTCTTCTTGTTTGGTTGTCCTAGGGTGTTTCTCAATTCAAGAACAACCCATGCATGTTAATTTTATTATTCTTTAATAAGTTTTAAAGCTTTAAAGACTTAAAAAAAAAAAAAAATGAGACAGAGAAAGAAGAGTGCAAGAACAGATTTTGATGAACGTACCTTCAAAATAACAGGACGATTAGCTTTCTTGAAGATGGATTGAACTTCTAGGTTATCTGCAGAATGAGCCTGCTGCTGAGACTCTATATCTTCCGTCTCCCTTTCCATGGTGGTTTTAATTCTAATTCTCGCTTAATTTGTTTTCTCTCTCTTTCTAACTAAAGATTAATAATCTCTTTCTCTCTCTAGCTTCTTCTTGATGAATATTTTCAAAGACTACCCACTAAGAAGAAGAAGGAGAAGCGATGGTTGATGAGAGAGAAAGAAGAAGAAGAAGAAGATGAATAAGGTGATACGTCAGTGATGTTTTTTCATGCGAAGAAGATGGGTGGTTTTTTGAGAGAGAAAGAGGGTTTGGGCAGTGTTCAATATTCTTCGATCACTACTACTACTTTCCCGGCCTTTATAATATGATCGAGCGGGTGATATTCTGGGAAGGAATTCTTGTTATGAATTTCTTATTTGTTTCCAGCTTTTACTCATCCATCACTCGCTCTCTCTCTCCGTGTAGTCCCTTTTGCATTCTTGGAATTGCTCTATTTATACTCAAAAACCTCTCGATCCATCGTCTTAAATGACCTCAATCTTGGATTCTATTGAGTGTATCTTACATACCCAAGTCCCCACATCTAATTTGTATCCTACCCCACCTAATCTTTTGGCCCCACTAATCGATCTAAGAATGTTTTACACTTGTACTTGTCTTCTATATGCCTTTTATACACCTAATTAAATATTCCATGCATTTTTTTTGGGTTTATTCCTTATTTCAATGTGTTACTTGAGCCATTTTTTTTACCCCTTTAGTCCATTAAGTCATTGGATTTTATGCACCTACAATATAAAATAGTTTGTCGGTTCTGTAAAATTGATAATATTTCAAAGTAATTTATCGAAATTTTTAAACATACCACTATGATAAAAATAAATAAATTATTATTTATATTAATGTATATTATATTTTTAAGAATGAATGTATATTATATTTTTAACTTATTATATTAAGTAATACCCTATTTATCATGCACGACAAAGACTAAACGACCATGATAAAAACTAATCTTCAATGTTAATATGAATGTGGTAAAAGTTGACAGCCACATAAAATAAATAGATATTTGCTCTAAAAATAAAAATCTTCTCTAATGCTAATGTGAAAAAAAATTAGAAGCTAATATGGCGGTAGAAGAAATTTTATTCAGATTTACTGACTAAGATGTGAAGATATTGCCAAGTCAATCGTCTAGAAATAGATGATGGGCTTCACAATGTCTTCCCATTCCATCAATGTCAACTTATTATACCTCAAGATCAACTTACAAGTTTATCTTCACATTAGCATTAAAGGAATGTTTTTAGAATAAAATGTTATTTTTCTTATTTGGCATTCATTTTTTTACCACATTCATAATTGCATCGGAGATGCTCTAACTAGATTAATCTAGTGCCTATATATGTGGCATGTTAATAAAACAAGGGATGCAGGCTATGCGGCGTTCGTTTTGTTCAAAAATAAAATGCGATTCTTAAGTTCCCTTGTTAGAGTAAGAATAGTTATGGGAACCATACTTAAAAAATAATAAAAATCCATTGAACAGTCCTAATTTTAGCATAACATATTATTTTTAAATTTAGAAAGCGATAAAGATCAGTTATTAGCAAGTTTTAAACTATCAAATAATTAAAATCAAAGAATGTGATGTTTTTGTTAAAACCTGATGGCCCAGATCCTAAAAAAATGATTGTCAGATTTAATGCTAAACATGTTTTCAGTATTTCAAGTAGAGGTACATGGGCATAACGGGCGTGGACAGTATATCAAGAGAAAAATGGGCGAAGAACATCTTTTAAAGATCTTCTTTAAATGCAACACCATACACGTATCCAAGCCAACTCTTTTCTTTAAAAAAAGACTCAACTTTGGAGAAATCGCCCTGAAAAATGCAGATATGTTACTACATTTGGAAATAAATGTAGATATTTCTCTATCTTTCTAGATTTGAAAATCTTCTGGATCCTTTTATCATTTAAACATGAGTAGTGATCAAGTAATTGCAAACCCATGACACTCAGCGTGGCGTACACCATAAATGAACATGATCTAAAGGCTGATTTTTTTGTGTGAATAATCTTCTAGGCCATCTCATTCCTCACCAAAGATGATCTAAAATCAACTCCAGTATCTCCTAGGCCATCTCTTTTTCTTTTCTTTT
>MVGT01004291.1:210462-235247 GCA_002174775.1 Macleaya cordata
AATTTGGTATTCATGTGTGATCTTGTTTTAAAGATCTTGAAAAATGCTTTCCAACGATATAAATTTTGTTCAAATCCGATTTATATTTTGAAAGTTATGGTCATTTTTATGTTAAAATTCATTAATTGGGATTTGCTAACGTGCACCGTCATTATTCAACAGATGAGTTTTTCGTCTTTTTACATCGCGCTAACGTGTGCCGAGGACTGTCCTTACATGAAAAAAAAAGTATGTCCTCTACTTCAATTTTTTTCCCATGTAAGGGCATCCTACTCATTTTCCGTTTAAATAATAGATGGTCGATATTTTTAATAAATTTTTGATTAGGTTAAAGTTTTAGAATAGGTTAATTTTTTGTGAGAATAATTTTTATGGTAGGGAGAATATTTTTACTAAATATCAACTATTAGATCATCTCTATGTGTGTCCCACAATGCAAAAGCAAGAAGGGGACAGGAAAGGACACGTGTTAACAGGACCCAAGACAGATTACCACGTAAGTGACAACTGTACCGGGAGAAAGTGCAGATTTCGAAACGATATTAATTCTCTGATCGATGGGTCTTTTACGTACTGTGCAGCCATTGTAACTGTGCCTACAGGTATTTAAGGCGTTTTGCTTCTCAGCGTGTCTGGGGTGTGTATAAATAAATACAGGCTTTTCTACCTATATGTTGAGAAAGCAGTCAGCAAACAACTTCCAAAGCGACGCAATTAAAGAACAAGGTTCGAACTACTGGAAGGAATGCTTCAAAAACAGCAGAGAGAAACAGTTTCTGGGAAACCATATCTATTCTCCTGTTCTTTTGTCTTACTTTTTTAGGTTGGATAGACCATAGTCAGTAATTAGCAAAGGATTTTGTTAACGTGTGAGTTAAAGGATCTGTGTTTTGTTTATTCCTCGAGTCGATTTTTTATAAATATGTTATTTTTACTATTTTGATTATATCTAAAAAAATCAGCTCAATCGGAGACTTCTATCACTATGAAAACTTAATTTAAAATTTAATAATGTGATTGAATGGCTAATATATAAAGTGATTTTTTTGGAGGGTTAGAGATCTCTGATTGAGCTAATTTTTTGTGGACATCATGTAAGTGATCATAATATTATACGCACAAACAATTTGCTGATTTGAAAACCTCTAACATGCAAAAAAAGTTCTACAATTTTAACCTTATCGTATGCCAGAATGAATCAAAACACCTCGCTATATGTATATTACATGTGGGGCCTGCATAAAATTGACCCAAGGGATGATATTGGTTGAGGTTGTTCTTCTCACTATGTTCATCATCCTCACCAACATTCAAGAACTTGTAATTGGTTGATTGTTTTTATAGAAACCAATGATGCGTGATGACCTTTATTTATAATCTAGTCCGTTACAAACCTATTAATAATAGAAACCCCAGTATTAAAGGAAACCCCTGTTATAGATTGAAAAGTTCCAATCCTATTCAAATAGTCTTTTTTGACATGTTGGCATCTTTTCTCTAGTATTTTTGTGATAGTGATCTAAATGAGAAGAATATCCTAATATTTTTATGTGGATCCCACAGGTCATTGTACGTATAACTATCAATGTATTGGGATCCACTCTACTAGTAAAAATTTATTTAAAAAAATATTTATATAACAATGTATAATTCGAATTCAATACTCAAAGGTTTGTTAAAAAAATTCAAATAGGTATAGGGAATTGATATTTTAGCGCATTTTTACTAATTCAGCTCATATGTAGACTCAACAATATAAATTTCATACAATGGCATGCTGGTTCAGTTAACCAGCCAAGCTATTTTCTTTTTTGTTGTTAGCTATACGAAACCGACATATAATTTTCTATTATCTAGTAAGATGGGTTGAATTAATAAATAGGTGGGCTGAAATATGAATTCCCATATGTATAAACAGTTATTTCCAATTTGTGGGGTCATGCTTGTGAGTCCTATTTTGAATACCTTTTCAAGGCAGTGTACATTAAAAATTGCAAAGTCAATCCATAATCTAACCATTAAAATTGCACAGTCAACTCATAATCCCTTCAAAAATGCAACATTTAATGATTGGATTAAAGAGAAAATATACAACTCCTTGAAAATAAGGTTGACAAAATAACAATATCTGCTCATCGGTAAGGTGGTAGTAGTGATGTGGGGGCATGGTCATGGTAGTGAGGTGGTGACAGTGGGGTGTGAGGTGGTTGTGGTGGTGGGGTGATGGTGATGGAGTTGCGGTGGAGAACAAACAAACAAAAAAATAAAGAAAATAACTAGTGAATGAGTCGAGGAGAAACTACTACTCCAAAAATCAAAAGTAAATTTTTAGCTTGAAAAAGAAGTAGCTTTTTCACTTTTCACAAGTCATTTCTAGTTGTGTTACAATTGGCTTTTCTGCTTTTCTGTTTTTGGATTTATATAAGTCTTAAAGGAACTTGTTCAGGTGTTGCAAAACACCCACTAAAGATTGAAGTCAAATTCAAACTTAGGATCTGAAGTCAAAAGCACAAACACAGCCAAAAAATTTCCTCACAGCAATATCTTTAATGCCAAACATTCCCTATTGGAATTCATGCAATAGTTTTGTTCCCTTAATATAGACCAAGTTAGGCAACAATTGTCTTCCTCTTCTGCTTCTTCTTCTTCTTCTTCTTCTTCTTCTATTTGAGCTTTGGGGTGAGGACATACATCTTACAATCATGTGGAGCAACATATGCAGTCATTCTAAAACGCAAACTCTTCGATACATACGAATGCTGCAAGAAAAACAGACACATTAGCCGTCCAGTTGATAGAGGGTACAACTCAAAAAGGAAATATAGAAACCATCTTCTCATTATATGTTTACTATAACTTTTACAATATCAATTGACTAAAAGTATGAAGGAACTATATCATACCGTCCATAAATCCCTAACAATAACCGGATTCCTTGGAGAAAATCCAATTTCCCTCCATCCGACTGTTATCGGTGCCCTAGACCAACTTCTGTTCCATAACACTACGGCTACTCTTCTTCCTGATAACTGTCCTGCCCAAACCTGCATTACATGAATGTTGTATTAATACAGAAGCTTGCTACATAACAAAAAAAAAACAGAGAATACCAGAAGAAATAACCAGCTTTCACTAACAATTTGATTATAGCAGGAATTCAGGATGTAATCATATCAATGCCAAACAACTTGACATTTCATACTCCTCTCTTCCTGAACTAAGTTGTTCTCACAAGAAAGAATTACTGTAAAACCAATTTATATATAGGAATGAAAAATAAAAGATCTTGAGACATACTTCTAGGCCCCCTCGTGATCTTATCTTCCTTCCTTGAACTCCAAGTGGGTCCTGATTAACGTCAATCACCTCCTTGTTTCCTAGGATCTGCAAAATCTCTTTGCTTGCAGATCGGATATCACATCCAATGAGTAAAGGAGCCTGTCAAAATTAAATTCTTCCATCAATACAATCATAAAGAGTGTGAAGGAGATTGAAAAAGTCTAGGTTTAGGTGCTAGACTCACCTTCATAAGTGCCCAGATACTGAAATGAGAGCGGTATTCTTCCAAACTCATCCCTCCATTACCCACTTCCAACATATCAGGATCTGCGATGATCAGAAAATAAATCACGGAAAGTTTCAATATTGTCCATCTGTACATTAAAAGATGACTGAGCAATGAACTTACATTTTGTTTTTCCTTTTGAATAATAAACTCACATGGTTACTGTTTTGTTTTTCAAACCATATTTCATGTTTAAGATACCTAGCTCAAAATAAATCATGCAAGCACTTCTACATGACTACTGATTAATAATTTTATTTACCATTCCATCTGCCTGGTCCTGCAAATCTTCCCCATATGTTGTTTAGATCTGCAATTGAGGTGATACTGAAACAATAAAAAAAGTATAGTCAACTGACTTAAGGGTGATGGTTTGGTGTTCTTGTCTATATGGAAATCATCCTGAAAGTGGGTGTTAGTTCAAGAGAAAAAACATTGAAAAAAAAAAAAGAAAGAAAGAAAAAGAAAAAGACCTGTCCCATTTGTCTTGAATGTCTCCTGTAGTTCTCCATGTATGACCATACCTACCAGCCCACTTTGCTGGATTCTCTTCTCCCCTGAAAAAGCATTACTCTGCTAAATATTAAGAAATTGCATAAAGAAAATTTCAGCGTTTATATTCATTAGATTTTCAATTCAGAGAATATGATCTACAGGCGTCAAATAGTGTTACATGAATGTGGTCCACTGCCGTTAGCCCACATAATTATGTGATATATATACATTGTGGCACCTTTTGTTAACAGTTCAAGCTTTTGTAGCAATAGTTGTTTAACATGGTATCAAAACATGAGATCCAATGAAGTCATGGTTTCTAGTCCCAACGCTAGCACTAAGCAAAACCATAGTATTGGGATAATTCCCAGGAGATAGCGTTGCGGAGGAGAGCTAAATGAATGTGGTCCACCCCTGTTGCAGCCACATAATTGTGTGATATACATTTTGGTGCCTCTCTATAACAGTTCGAGCTTTTAGAGCAATGGTTTCTTGACAAATAGTATCAAATTGTTCTAGTGCATTTCGGTCTCTTACAAAACACAAATACAAGACGAGAAGATGAGTAAGCAATGATTAGGCATTAACTGTAAATTCATGAGTTGCAAGTTAACTAACCATTCACAGATTGAGTAAAGGATGGGTCGTCCGGCCTTTCGCAATGCATAACTCATCTTTGCATACCTGAAAAAGAAAAATCAAAATCTCATTGTTAAATAATCTGCAATCAAAGTGAAAATGTTGGTCAAGGGATTATAGGTCCAACGCACAAATATTCAAATACAGCACCTATCTTGATGTCTTGTATTGTCATGGTAACAATTATCATACTTCAAGTAATCCACACCCTGCAAACAAATAAACAATAAAAATTCTTCTTAATTCTTATGGTTAGTAATGAAAACTTGAACCACCGTTTACACTATGAACACAAGTAGTCAATCTATAATGAGATCAGACAAAAACAATATAGAAGATTTAAATCTGAACATTGATCCTAATTTAAAGTTGTATCAATTTTTCCCTGAATTCATATTGGGGAGTTGGGATTTTATCTATTTGCTGTAATTTTTACCTATAAACTAAAATCCAAGGGTTAATTGTTAAGATACTACAATAGAATGCCATATTGCCTTGTACAACCTTCACTAAAACCCTGGACACCCATATGTTTATTATTACAGAATTTAAGTAAGAAGTGAGAGAAAGCTAACCCATGAAGCAAATGTTATTGCATCTTGATCTTCATGACCAAGAGAACCAGGCATGGTTTTGCTGCAAGTTCTGAAACTGAAAAGATCCCAAGAAGTAAACATGTTTTTTTAGTAAGTACGCCTCAACCTAACTAAATAAAACCAAATTGAAGAGAGAGAGAGAGAGAGAGAGAAGGGGGTTTCACTCACCCTGCATCAGAGTAGATGCCCAGTTTTAGGCCTCTAGAATGAACGTAGTTAGAGAGGGCTTTGATGCCAGAAGGAAAAGTAGAAGCTCTGGGTACTAAATTACCCTTTGAGTCCCTGTTTGCCTCCCCCCAGCAATCATCTGCAACTCACCAAAAACACAACAGAAATTTCAAAAGATTGGTGTAGTAATGTCGCACAATTTCTGTTTAACAAGTTTCATCATCATCAAGAATTAGAAAAGAAGTAAATTTTCAAAGTTAGAAAGAGAAAGTAAGCAGTGGAGTGAAGTGAAGGAAAGATGTAGTACCAATATTGACGTATTTGTAACCAAGTGCAGCCAAACCAGTCGAAACCAGAGCATCCGCTGTTTGCAACCAAAAAAAAAACACAAAAAACAGTGTTAATCGCACCCCTGTGCAGAACTAAAATGTAGTGTGATTATTAAGAAGGAATTGGACTGGAGTCAGCAGGCAGGTCCATGAACAGGAAAGAGTACCAGTGCTCTTTATTGTCCACTCGTCTATGTTACATTGAAAACGATTCCAACTGTTCCACCTGCACTCCAAAAACTTACATTTTTACATAAATTATTTAAGAAAAAATATATATAATAAAGACTAAAAAAAGATTAACGCACCCCATAGGAGGAGTACGACCGACGCCATTGGCAAGTAGAAATCGTCGATAATGGTGATGGGCGTCATCGGTGGTAATATTAATGTTTGCAGAAACAGGAATGGTTGTGCTGAGGCAGAGAAGAAAATGCATAGACAGAAGAAGAGCAAATACAAGCAGCAGGTGAACAATAATTACCTTCTGATCCATTATCAATTGAAATTAATTAATTAATTAATTAATAATACTAGCTGTTCCCTGCTGCTTGATCTGTATATATAAGAATGTGATGGATCAGCAACAGAGAAAGATTATTTGATAATCCTTGTTCTGATCATGTAGAGGATGCGGATGGATCCACGTACAGCTTAACAAAACTAGGGTTTAATTAAAAAGTTTAGAGAGAGAGAGAGTGAGAGGGTATGGAGAGAAAAAAAAACACACAGAATATGAGGAGGAGGCTAGCTAGCTGAAGCCTGAAGGAGTCAGTGTTAGTGTTACTACTTATAAAGCAGATCGAGAACGCCTACTGTTCGGGTGACATAAGTCTCTGTGAGTGTGATTTTTGTTCACCCACATGTAACGTGGGTGATTTGGGGTGTAACATTAGTACAATACACTGATATTTATTAAAAAATGCTTATGTGGGTATGGTTGCCACATAAGTTGGAAATTCCTTCAAAATATTTTTTGGAGGAAAAATTGGTGAGTTCCATCCTGCCACATAAGCATGAATTAATTTTGTAAATTGATCCGTCCAAAAATAATTATTGCTATTAAAATCTGGCTGCCCACACAGGGCCACAGTCATGAGCTATGTGACTCCTTAGTGTTGCTCCTCACCCAAATAACAAGAAGTGGCCAAGTGGGTGAGAAAAGTTGTACTCAAGTGTCGGTGGGAAGCATGAGTTTTACAGTACTGTTACTGCCATCAGATTAAATTTTGTTGAGAGAGAGATAGTAGGGTCAACTCGGAGTAATCTTTTTATTAAAAATAAAAAATATTTAAAAAAACTCTCAGTTATCTCATTCCGTTCAAAAAAAAAATCTCATTTATTCATCAATTCCCTCAAAAGTCAAAACACATGAACCTTGTTAGAAATTGGACACAGGGCTAAAATTGGAGACGGTAAAACTCCAATGATAATCGAACGGAGAAGCTAGTGGCGTGGGCTGAATTAATTTGGTTCAACCCGTGGGTTGATCAATGAATTAAGTTAAACGTTATTTATATAATAATACAAATTAATCTAAATTATCCTATGTAGAATAATTGGTAATCTCGCTCATAAATTACTTTTAAGTCTTATGGTCAAAACTCAACAATGATATATTCTTTTAGAAAATGCTAAAAGCATAAATACATGTTATATATAATTGTAAGAGCATCCACAATGGTGTAAAAATCATTTTTACCTTCAGAAATGGAGTTTTGCATCGATGGAATTAAAAAAAATTTACAAATAAATAATAAAATATTGAATCAAGGACATAGTGGAAATTTTGAAAAAAAAATGTTAGGGGTGTCCCTCCAGCCCACCTGGCATCACTTCTTCTTCATTTGTTTTTGTTTTTTTTTTAAATTACAAAACTTTTTAAACCTTTTTTTTTAGTTTTACAAATTTTAAAAAATAAAAAAAAATTGATGGGCGGGCACCTTGCACACTGCCCAACAACATGCAGTCTTTTTTTATTAAAAAAATAAAAATAAAAATGCCAGGCACTTACCTTGTAGCCTGCCCAGCATCAGGCGGGGATCCTGTGTATCGCCCCGTAAAAAATTGGCATAATCCTTTCCCAGAAATCTAAATAGGGCTTTCCAAATCTTCACGTAAGCTCAAATTGGCTTTTAGCTTGATCCGATGCGCATGTTTTTATGAAAAATTACCAAATTTTTCAACCACTGTGGATCGTCTAACAACAAAATATCAGCAAATTCAATGTAGTTGAAATAGTATGGACGTTGGCATTTAAAGGGTGTTGGCGGTTGGGTCACCTGGTTCGCTGGTTCAACCGACCGGGTCGACCGGTTCAGACAAAAAAAAAACAATTTTTAATAAAATTATTAGGTCAATGTTAACCCGAACTGGATTTCGGACTGGGTCACCGGTTGAACCGTCCGGTCCTGTTTTTAAAACACTGTTTAAAATATTCAAATTAGATGTTTTATGAAATTCTAAATGTGTCAATTTAAGAGCAAAATTGAGATAATTGAGATCTTGTGGGACGAAAAGAAAGAATAAAAAAAGGTCCTTAAACAATTAGCTTGGATTTCTCTTTAATTTTTATTTTTTTTGTATTGAAAGTCTAATAATTATTAAATAGAAGAGGAATATTTTTCATCCATTTTATTCATCAATTCGATTAAAATGTGTTTTTAGCGAAAATTACGTGAATTATTGATTAAGTCTTGTACGAAAATATTAAACTTTTTTTAGAAATACATAAAAATATGAATATTAAAAGCATATAATTCGAATAATTGCTTACAAGGCACATGAACACACGAGGAAAGAAAAACATAGAGTTGGATATGCTGGATACACCTTTTAAATGTGGCACATCCTTAATTTTATTCTAGGGATCCGATGGTTGCTGAGAATCTTGTTTTGACCAAGGGAAGTGATATTAGAACGTACTTTTTTACTAATTCAAACCATCAAGAGTCGGTTTTATAGACCGGGTAATACAAAATAGTTTGTAGTTTTTGTAGAGCTGACGATACAGTAGTTTATAGAATCAACAAATCATTTTATGACATAAAAGGTTGAACTAGCAAAAAGATTGCAGAAATATCCATCCAACTTTGAATAACACTCTTTAAAGTTGTAGACAGGAGCAACTAACGATTCGTATCTTAGAGCATCTCCAATGCAATGTGGATGTAGTAAAAAATGGATGTCACGTAGGAAAAATATACTTTTCTCCAAAAAAAAACTCTTCAAATGCTAATGTGAAGATATAATTTGAAGCTGAATTGGCATTATAATGGAAAGGCATTGGTAGAATGGGAAGACATTGGCGTGAAAAACGAGGACATTGTGAAGTCCATACTCTATTCTACATGTTCAACTTCACAATGTCCTCGTTTTTCACGCTAATGTCTTCTCATTCCACCAATGCCTTTCTATTATAATGCCAACTCAGCTTCAAAGTTTATCTTCACATTAGCATTTTAGGAATTTTTTTTTAGGAAAAGTGTATTTTTCCTACGTAGCGTTCATTTTTTACCACATCCACATTACATTGGAGATGCTCTCATATAGTTTTCAAGAGGTAACCCTCCTCCAATTTATCGCATGCATCAGGTTTAATTTCTGTTTTTTTTTTTGAGAAGATGTATCAGGTTTAATTTCTATTAGCATCGAGGTACTGATAATTTTATAGACTCTTCCTCAAAAATAAGTAACACCACCAACGGTCGTGATTCTTGAGTAATCTCTATCATCCACCAAGCACCATAACCAAACGAGCTAACTTGAGTTTTAACTTGCCATAAACATCTAGCTGTTGAGCTTTCACGGGCTTTGTGAAAACGACCATTATGTCTCCACGCAGAGTGTCAAAAATTAGATAAGGCTGCATTTGGTTTTAGCTGAAAACTCGAAATTGACTGAAAGTTAAACCAAAACTTTAACTGACTGCAATATCAGCCGTGGATGCACGAATCTAGGATCCATGCAATTCACCCATCCACGGCTGATATTCAATTCGTTTAAAGTTTTTGTTAATAGAATCAGTTAACATAACACTACTCCAAACATTTAAAAGCCGAGTCCGAGTGAGTTTTAGAATGTGGGTACCTGTTTTTTTGTTTAATCAGAATTATGAAGCGTGTACCTAGTCGATAGGAGACTTTTTTTTTTTTTTGAAATGGAAAATAGGACTGGATTAATAACATGGAAAATCCTCTTCAAAAAAAAAATAATAACATGGAAAATAGGACTGGATTAATAACAAGTGTCTATGGCCGAAGGGCCATTTACAGGAGATATAATAGTAGAGTCTTGATTACTACAGTCGAAAAGAGACTAGTAGTAGCCGTGCTAATGTGATTTTACTCTAGATATACCAGTTTTCTCGGATTTGTTTCGAAAACTAAACCACCTTCCAAATTCGCATCTATACCATATGACACAGCAAAGGCAGCATCTATTACTAATCTGGAGTTCTGGTTGAGATTTTGTTATCTCTTCCTTAAATGGGTGTCTTTAAAACGTGTTAGTTGAATATAAAAACCCCATAATAATGATGAAGATGAAAATGCTCATCTGGAATTCATCAATGGAGTGGTTAGTTTCCAAATTGGGTCTTTAAAACCAGTTAGTTAGGGCACAAAACCCATGATGAAGATGAAAATGAAAATGCTCAGAAAAATACAAGAACAACAACTACCACAACCAGAACCAATTTGTTTGGATATAATGTTGTGTATCAAGTTAGTAATTCTATGAAGTGTGAATACGAGGTAACAAGAACAAGGATATCCTTGCAACAGCCACCACAATCTACTGTGGATGCTTATCACTTTTGGGATAGATGCAAAACCCCAGAGTATGTGAAAAACAGTTTTACCGTAGGAAATTATGTAGGATTATGATGTAAGTTTAGCATTATCCTTTCAACTACTACTGGAGTCTGAACTCTGGACTGTAAGGTGAGAATGGCAGTTGGTACTTGCTAGGTAGGCTACCCCTAGGTTTATGTGGATTTTTGTAAATGTAAATTCCAAAACTTTCTTCCTCCGACTTCATACTAAAAATGTGATAAAACAAACGAGCAGGAAGAAGAAAAAACAAAGAAGACGAATACAGAACAAAATCAATTGTGCAGTAAGAGGAGAGAGAGAGAGAAAGAGGTGTAGGGTACTTGAGAGAGGGAGGTAGTACCATTGAGGGGTCAAGAATGACTTTGGGAGCAGAGATAGTTATAGGTATAGTGGGACTCTGGGCAGTTTTCCTACGTCCCATGTTGATGAGATTTGCAGGTGAGATGGCTGAAGTACTGGGCTACGCAATGTACCGCATCATTAGAGGCAACCCTTCTCTCGTTCTTACCACATATCTTCCTTACTCTGCTTCTTTCATGTCGGAGTCTTAGAGAGAGAAACAGAAGAGAGAGGGTGGGAGGTTAACAGGGTTAACGTACAAACCCACTTCACTACTCTGTTGCACAGATACAAGAAATAGATTGTAAAAGAAGATGATATCAGAATAGTAGATAGGTAATTGATTTCTATTTTCTCTGTCAAATCTGAAGAAGATTCAATCAAACAAAGCATACCACATGAAGAACAATTTCTCAGGTGTACAATTCAGATTCAAAACGAAAATCCCTAACTGAATCAGACTCTAGAACAACATCATTCGGAGCATTCTTAGGTAAAACATCTCTAAAGATGACAGATTTAAGAATTGAGACTACAGAAGAACCATTTTGGGGCCAAGTAACGCACAGTGTCGCCGGAATCTTCTTAATCTGGCATCGAGCAAGAAGAGCAGCACCAAATCCGTCGATTACGCTACCAGATGGAAAATAATCCAAATCCTTCAACATTGAACCGATTGATTTCTGCTCTAGTGTCTCTAGCTTAAACCCTAAAGTTTCGTCAGGAGGAAGCTTACCGCGGAAGTTTCGGCTCTCAACTGAATCCAAGATGACAACTTTCTCTGGACGGATCTGGTTTCCATCGATCAGCAATTTTGCAACAGCGTGAGATCTTTCTGCGGAGATCGAGAACTGAACGAGGACTAGAAGGATTGATCTACCATCTTCATCATTGATGGCGTAGATGTTGCAAGATTTGTCCTTGGGAGAAGGTTCAATGTAGTTTCCAGAGAGGGAGATTTCGGGAAGGATTAGGGTTCCAACTAGGGTTTTGGAGGAGATTTGGTGAAGAAGATGGAGAGATGGGGAAGAAATGGCGATGATGAGGAGAGAGGGGCGGAGTGAATTAGGGTTAGGGTTAGAGAAGAGAAGGAAGGGAGAGGGAAGAAGGGGTGATGGTTTGGTAAAGTTGTCGAGGTCTTCAATGAAGAACCTTGAAGGCGGAGGAGCTTCAGTTAGGGCGTCTTCCATCTCTCTCTCTTTCTCTCTCTTTCTCTCGAGGCTTTTGTAAAGAATGATGGAAATGTCATCCCGGAATACTAATAAAATGTCATACAGCCAAAAGCTACGCCGTTTGGCAACCACTTAAGAGCATCCACAGTGATGCAGGGTAAAAAGCTACAGTGATGCAGGGTAAAAAGCTATTTTACCTTACTGTTATTTAGCTTACGAGAACCTCACCCACAGTGGTAGTTTTTTAAAAAAATTTTAGAAATTAATAAAAAAACTAATTTAAAGGATATAATCGTTATTTTAAAAAAGTAAAAAAATTTAAAGGAGCCTCCTCCACGCCTAGCAAATTTTTTTTTTTTTTTAAAATGGTTTTTTTTTTTGTAAAAACTAAAAAGATGCGCCCACTAAACCCCAATCACATAGGGCCCACACGGAAAGGATCTAAAGGCTGATTTTTTTGTAAAAATGATCTTCTTACCTTATACTTCATCATACCCGAAAATCATCCAATTCTAAAATTTCTAACCTCATCAAAAGTTAGTTACATATTTGTACTAAAATTAAAGCTTAAAAAATATAAATTTTTTTAAGATTTTGATGAGATGATTTGAGAGGGTTAGAAGTTTTAGAATGTGTTGATTTTTACATATGATGATCTACACGGTGAGGAGATCATTGTCACCACAAATCAACCCTTAGATCATCCTTCTCTATGTAGTAATAAAAAAAAGCCATACGTGGGATTGAAATTGATTTAATATATATATATATAAAAATTAGTGGGACGTGGGGCTTGCACCACACCTGGTGCTGGGCGTGGTGCTACCACCACGCTTGGCATGGGACGTGGGGCTATCTCCACGCCCCATGTAATTTTTAAAAGCAAAAAAATACGGGACGTGCTCTTACCTCTACGCCCCATTGGACGCAGTGTCAGTTCTACGCCCCGTAAATATATCTGGAGACTTGTTTCCAGAAGGCCAATTTTAGCCTATCTCCGAGTCTCGTAGGTTAAAATTCTTATTTTAGCCTACCCACTGTGCAAGTGAGATAAGGTAAAATCTAAATTTACCTTACCACTGTGGATGCTCTAAGAAGTTAGTAAAAAAGTTTGTATGGTAACATTTTTTCAAAGTGATTTCTAGAAGCAAAAAAGTTACTTCTTTTTTAAGCAATTTTTTTTTTACTTTTCTACTTCTTACTTCTTAGAAGTTGCTTCTCCTCGAGTACCGTGTAACAACTAATAACTCATCATTTTTTTAGACTTATAAGTCAATAGTTTACCATACTAACTTTTCTTTATTTTTTACTTCTCAAAAACACTTTTGCTTTTTTTAGAAGCATAAGTGCTTCTGCTTTTGGTTGCCAAACACCCTTCATCTCTTACTGAAGCGCACAGATAACCAATTTGTTCTTTTTGATTAAGCAAAGTATCTTCAACTGAGTGACACCTTACTAATGTTTTTCATTTTTTTTTTTAATAGAACTATTTTCTAATTATAAGTAGTAAATAAGTACAAATAAAGGTACAAGTGAGAAAATACCACTAGCTAACGATTTCCCAATTACACCTCCTTGTTGTACAATTTTTTTTTTAATAGAACTATTTCCCAATTACAACTGAGTGACATCTTATTTACTACCAATTACAAGTAGTAAATAAGTACACTTATACGCTTCTGAATAATGCACACCCTAGCTGTCACTTACCTTATTAATTTGTGTTTAGCTTGTAAATTTTTATTGTAATTAGGAAATACATATAAAATGCTCGTATTTTAAGCCCCACGTATCATTCTCATAAAAATCAACTCGTGCTAATATTTCTAATCTCATCAAAAGTACTAATACTTTTAACGGGATTTGGCCAAAACCTCCAAAACTAGAATATTTTTGTCCAAAAACTCCACAAACATTTAATAATAGCTAAAAACTCCAAAATATCTTATTACACATGCAGAACTTTTCTTAGACATTTTTACCCTTTTCAAGATGAAATTAACCAATTCTTAATTGAATTTTATTTTAGGAAACTTATCCATTCACCCTAAAAATTCTAAAATTATTACAAATCACCTACCACTAATTTCTCTAAATTAAATTAGTTTTTGAAAAACCTTGAGATTTCTAGAAGGAAAAAATCACAAACCATTACAAAATTATAAACTGCATTTAGAAAAAATTTTGCAAAATAATATTTGAAACAATGGATCATCAATAAAATCAAAATAATCTTAAAAAGATAAATAAATTAATTATGCAAAAATCACTTTGCACATGCACAAAACCTTTATTGCAAAAGCAAAAAATAATTTACATTGGAAAAAATGAACTTTATTTCCATAATTTTGTTTGCAAAAATAAATTTTATTTGATTTGTTTGAAACTCAATAATGTATAAAGACAAAAAAATAATAATCTGAAATCATAAAATTGGGTTTTTTAGCAAAACAATATTTGAAACAATAGATCATCAAGAAAATCAAAATAATCCTAAAAAGATAAATAAATTAATTGTGCAAAAATCACTTTGGACATGCACAAAACCTTTATTGCAAAACTAAAAAATAATTTGCAATGGAAAAAATGAAATTTATTTCCCTAATTTTGTTTGCAAAAATAAATTTTATTCGATTTGTTTGAAACTCAATAATGTATAAAGACAAAAAAAATCATAAATCACATAAACACAAACATTAGTTGCAATTCGAAACAAGCTTACATGAAAAAAAAAAAAATAGAAGTGAAAAAAAAAATAAGCTGCCAAATTATGCACAAATAATTGCGTAAACAATTTAATTTAACGATTCATATAGAATTGCAAAAATAAAAAAGAAAAAAATTATAATAGTTTACAACTACTTTGCAAATTTATATTTGAAGAAGAGCAAAAATGATCAATAAAAAAAAGATAAATCTGGAATCCTTACTCTTTCTTTGAGGAAACTACAATAAAAAAATTTCTTCGTCTTCAACAAAAATCTGGAAGAAACTCTGTTGAAGAACAAAAAATAAACAACAAAGAAGAATAAAAACTATTTAAAAAATAAGATATTGTTGAAGATCTAGCAAATAATCCTCTAAGATTTGAAAGATTTCGATTTTGACAACTAATAATAGTTTGAGATAAAAAAGGAAACCAAATTTTCAAACAAAAATTGAATCTAACATAAATCAGGGAAGAGAGAATATATGAGAGTGAAAGCATGAGTTAATTTAGGAAGGGTAAATCAGTGATTATAAAAATAAAAAAACCCACACGTTTAGTCAAAGTTGGGTAAATAGATATTTAGATAAAAATTAAAGAGAAAACGGTAAATACAATAAATAAAATTGGACTTTTGGATATTTGTAAATGTTTGTGGATTTTTTAGTATTTAGCATTCAAAAATGGGGTTTTTGAGCAAAATTATGTACTTTTAATACAATCAAAAATAAGTTGGAAATATCGATTTCTTTATAGATCTAATTATGGTTAACATGGAACTAACTTCTATTTTATGGTTAACATGGAACTAATTTTTTATGAGGTTAGAAATTTTAGACTGATGCCCCTAGATCATCTTCATATTCATGTAAGCTGGCAGTGTAATAAACCAGCGCGCTTAAATATTTTTTTCCTTAAAATTGGGATGTCCATGGGAACACATGAATTGAACCAATGCAAATCATAACCTTCTTACATTTTGGAAATCCTTATGTAGAACTTATGACACCATACTCAAAAGATCAACAACCTCCCAAAGAGGTATCTAATGGAACTAGTTTACAAATAATTTTCTTTTTCTTTTGACCAAAGACAATGTAACCCGGTTCCCGTTCTACTTATTTAAGAACCAGAACAGGAACCGACCCAACCCAACCCAACCCACACTTCAGCCTTTCATCAGGTTTATAAATCTGCAAGTCATCTGAACAAGAATTATAACAACAGTGTTGATGGTGATAAAAAGCAATATAACTTTATCTCCCTTACAAAAAAAACAAAGCAAAAAACATTTGATTACAAGTCCATGTGTGTTGATGCTACATACTGATTGGGGTCAATCTGTTCCATGACCAGCCCCTGATCTCATAGGTGAATACAAGCCGTTGATTTCGTGCCACTAAAAAAAGACATCTATGATTGTTTACGGCATTAACAATAACTACATTGCTCCCTGGAGGGCCTGGACTGCAGGCTGCTCCCATGAATCAAGCCCATCCTGTCCTCTTTGCTACGCTATAACCGAAAAAGTATGTACCGATGCAGTGATCCTAATATCCAGCAAGTAATTCAACTTCAGAGCGGGAGTAAAAAACATGGTTAGGATCATCAAATCTGTCAATTGTTGAGTTGTATCCCATAGCTTGATGCAATTAGCTAGACGATCAGGATCTCCATAGGTTAGTGAAAACCTGTCGCAGTGATATTTAATGTTCCTGTAGTCTGTTGTCACAAACTCGAGATGTTCCTCCCCTTTAATTGGCCTATAAAAGACAGCGTCGGCAACATCAGAATTATTCAGTCATTGCATATGGGACATTGAGACTCCTTGAGTTAAGATTCTGAGGATTTTTAGCTCTACTGGTACAAGAGGTTATATGCTGGCAGGTCTTGAATTCGATGTATGTCTTCCAAGGACAATTCTCTTTCCAATTGTGTTCGTGTTACTTGTAACACCTCCTGAAGGAAAGGCAAGGAAAGGTGAAACAATTATAGGTTATTTGAATGCATGAGAGAATGAGAGAGAAGCATACGTTAAACTCCATGTAAGAAGCGCGCATAGCAAGCCACTGAGCATCCATCATTTCAAATGCTATGCAGTACAGAACATCAAAAGCTTCTTCATCTTCTGCAGTTAGATGGATATCGCCAACAGTTATTTAACATAAACATTAGAAAGTCCATGTGAGAAAGTTGAGCATATCGCATCATTAGCTTTAGTATTTCTACCTGATAAGAGTTTTATGAAGTTTATTCCTGGAAGACATTTTGGTTTTGCTGCAAAGAGTGGTGAAATGAAAGATCAGTAAAAAAAATACAATGAAAAGCAGGGAACTAACAAACTATAATTATCACAAAAGCAAAACAAAGCATGTTGGTTCAATTTAACTCCGACTCTGTAACATTACTTCTTCACTGAAAAAATAATAATGAACAATAATAACAAATACAGAAACACTCTAACAAACTCGGGTGAGAAGAATAAGACAAGGACAAGATTAGATAATAATACCCGCTTTTAATATGAGTCGGTAACCTAATTTTCAACTGACCTGAATACAAATCCAGCATCTGAATCAACATAAATGACACGTTAATGCCAGCAACAGCAAACGGATACTCCCAAGTGGCTCTCTTACCATATCGCTTGAATAATAACCTATTAAAAGAAGCCTTCATTTTGAATTTGAGTACGATTAGTATAAATCATCATGCACATCCTTAGCCATCAGACATCTCGAAATGAAAAAAGAAAAAAAGAACGAACAGATATCTGAAGAACATGACTACCCTAGAGTAATAATTTACGAAAGGCACATAAACAAATTGGACATACCGGGTAAGTCCTGGCGAAAAATAGCAGATTCTCAAGTGAAATAAATCCACAGCCCCTATGGAAAAGAAAAGATTTCATGATGTTGAACAAATTTTCTTTATATTCAAAACAAGTAAGACAAGTTGATATGAAATAAATACCAGTTCTATCTATCACTACTAATGGTCATGGACAACAAAAGAATGATTTTTTTCCTTGAAATTTCAGCGAGTCGGTAGCTTTATTATATTTCTATTACATACAACACCCAAAGAAAGAATTTTCATACTGATTCTTACGTTCAACAATATACTAAACCTCAATCATGGGAAGAACAAAAGAAAATTCAATAAAACTTAGCCACAACCTACTCCTATCTGTGTAAGTTTCTACGAATAAATCTCCAACAAAATCCAAGAAGATCTCAAATCACATCACGTATACACCCTGGAGTTCCTTTAGGCCATTCACACATCAACCTGGATGATCAGGAACATGAAGTTGTCCCAGAAGACTACAAGTCTATAACTTGCTTGCAACTTTAATTTGCATCAGGTCCCCATAACCACCTTAAAAAAAATAAAAAATAAAAATAGAAATAAAAAAAATGAAAGAAAAATTAAAACAATCATGCTACCACTGAATCAAGAATGCAACTCTATAGTCCTGAGACTCCTGAACCTTCTCTCCTGACTAAACTTGGTATCAGTGCTCACCCCTTACTTTCTAGAGACATGGCCATGATAATCTAGGTTCTCAAACAGGACTGGCCAAGGATGTGGGTATAGTGCAGTTATGATCCTTTTCGATGAGTTTCGCCATGATGTGCTTCTACTACTCAAGGAGTATCCTGCAAGCTCAAAGGCCTGACTTCAAACAGTACAAGTATCATCCACCAAGTACACAACAGGCCAGGACCAAAGTGAGTAAGTCGCCACACAGTGAAAGTACAATAAGGCAAATATTCAATTGACACTGAAACAAGAAAAGGTCAAAACTTGGCAATGGATAAAATTTTGGATTTAGTATAGTTTTCTTTGAAAAGTAGGACCACAAATTTATTTCACATTCTCTTTCTGTTCTTTGAGTTCGGGGTTTGGTCATGTACAATTAATTTTCATAATGGCTAGTCTTATTCTACATCGGCCATAACTGACAGTCCAAAAACTAGCTTGGAATTTAATCACACAATAGTATTGAGAATGAAAGAATCACACCTAAAATCAGTAGACGGATTCGGACCTTGCCATCCCATATCTTTCCACTGCTCAGAGATCAAGCCTTTAAGCTCAACATCTGGAAAAGCAGCATGCCATAGCGCTCTTAGAGCTTCCTGTCAATGAGAAAAATAATTGAGATAAGATTATTTATTCTACTGATAAAAAGAGATTATTTGTATATCATCCAATAGTTTTAAAAACAGGCTACATAAGCAGAACAGATGCAGTTAGTTTCATTGATCAATGAAACACTATGCAGAAAAATAAAATAATCATAATAAGATATAACTTATAATAGCAGCAAAAAGTATGTTAGAAAATTCAACCTCGCTATTTGATTTCATGAAATTGAAAGTTGAGTCTCAAGGTCAAGATGAACATGGTTAAATGTGTTGTTCCGTCTTGGTCTAGACATCTCCTAACATACGGTACCTAGACAATATGTTGGTGTATGTAGAACCTCATACAAGAACCTACCTTTAAGTAATTTATCCTTGGTTCTGTACTCTGTAGTATGCGTCTTTTACAACATGCATGAAAAAAACATAAGCAGCATGTTTTGAGATTGAAGTATTAAAAGATCATTTAATGTAATGTATCTATGTATTTTCATGTATCGAGATGTATGGTTTTTCTTCAAAAATATTGATCCATTTAAGTTGAGACGTTTCATCTTTCCACATAATGAGATGTGGAACCAGAGGATCCAGTCACTTCTCTTTGTTCTTACAAAAGCAGAAGAATGAATAGATCTGAGATTTAGCTAAAGGCTTCACCAAAATTCTTTTCGCATAATAGTAAAATAAGATCGATATACAATTACAAGCTACGGGAATGATTTCATTAGTAGCATGGGTTATATGGAGTTGCAAGTTTTAAATATTAACAGCAACTAAACAAGTCTACAGGTGATAGGTATATCTGTTCCATAACTATGAATAAAAGCTAGCAGAATCATTCTTAGACTTTTAAATAGAAAGACTGGAGTTAGCCCCCTAGTAACACTCCTTTTCGGTATATTTGTCAAGAAAAAAGTGAGAACTTAATTAAAATTTGAAGTATGAAGAAGTATTGACGAACTAGGAACTGGGAAGTAATAGACCCAATGTATCAAAAGGTACTGGAAGTTTACTTCCATGTAATTCAAAAGCAAAGAGTCTAGTATTCTGGAAGAAGATGATACCTGATGGTCTGGGCGAGTCTCGTCAAAAGGTACTTGTAATCGTTCTTGAAGTCTTTGCAGTCTTTGTTCCTGATAATAGGTAAGATTACTTCAGCCATTTCATAAGACAGAGAACAGTATGAGAATAAAAATATATGCCACATGAATAGCTATTGCAAGCAATAAACTAATAAGACAAAATTCACTACTTTCACTAACACAAAGATTTTCTTCCACAACTCCTAGAACGTGATACATTCCAACTGGTGGCTATTAATCTACTAAAAGCAAGATGAAGCAGAGAGAATTCAAGGCTTCTGAAAAACAGAGAGAATTTCAACTAACTCTCAAGCTGAATCCCACAATCAATAGAAGTAAACTCACCATGTTAAGGTAAAACAAGATAATCAATAGTTTATTGAGTTCCAATAGAAACCACGAGATTAAGATTTCACATTTACCTGAAGAGGGCTCATACAAAAGTTAAGAATCTTGTCATTTTGGCGTTTATTGCTAGACCGGAAAATAAGTGATCCTATCCATGATCGTGATCCAACCATAGCATTAGCTGCAACCACCAATTACTGAAGAGTGACTTAAGGGAATTTGTTATGCAAAACAGAGTCAATTCAGTAGTATTCATGCTACTAGGTAACTGTGTCTTATATTTCGGAAGAAAGACTGAAGCGCAAAATTAAGATTGTAAATTTGTTGGTAGATAGTTTCTGGTTATGTATCTTTCTACATCCACATCTTGAAGATGGAGATCAGACGCAAACAGCTTCCATTTGTTTGTAATGAAAACCCTGCATGAAATTAACCATAAATATCCACTAAAGCATGCAAATTAGTGGTGAATTCAGCTCTGATAGTTACTAAATTAGTAGAAGAAATAGATACCATATTAAATTGTTTGTAGAGACTAACAACCTTGTTAATGAAATGAAATTACAAAGTTTTTCTTTTTTCAAGTTACATCATTTAATTGATATAATTTTGATCAACTGAGATTAACATCATTCTCTGAAGTTACATGCATTTACTTATAACTCTTAAAGGGGAAAAAAAATCATATGTGGTAAGAAAAGAATGGAATAAGTGAAACTATAAGCAGTAGGTCTGAATGTTTAGATCCGCAAAAGAACAAGATCCCATGATAATGAACCTAAGAAAAATCTCCTGACAGATTCCTAGAGAGAGGAAAAAAGAGAAGAAAAGATAAGTTAGTCAAAAGTGCGATAAGTGATGACTCACTAAAACATTGAGTCCACTGCGATATTACATGAGCAAGATTATGCGCCCATGCCAGATCTTCATGTCTTCTCTTTTGCCTCCAGCAAGCTTCATCATCATCAACCTGTATTTAAAAGCAGCATGAGATACCAACCCTGTAATTACCAAAACCTCAGTGACCATCCAAGAACCTGGATGACTAACACTGTTTGGACAGCTGCCAAGGGTAAGTGAAAACTTATGCTTTTTCTTTCTTTTGGTTCAGCAAATGAAGAAACATATTAAAAAAAAAAGGAACAATGTACAGAGATTACAATACAACCAAGAATGAAAAAGCTGATGAGCAAATTGTTATACATAGTTCAGGAGTTTCTCCAAAGAAATTGAAATTTAAGAAATCAAGGGATCAGGATGGGGATTGAGTTTGAAACAATTAAACATCAATTGGTAAAGCCAAATTTTCAATAGAACTACCCAAGTAGGTGAGGTACATGAAGTCATGAAAGAATTCTAAAGGTTTCTACAACAGTTCGCATTAAACCGTCGTTAACTCAACCGATCGAAAAAGATGAAACAGAGACATTGCAAAAATTTATCAGAACAAAATACTCAGTATCATTTGACATTGTAGTAAGAACAGAATTGGAAAAAAACTCTAATAGGTTACCAGGTAAATTAATTGATTTCTAATGAATTAGTTTGATCATGGGGTTCAAGAAAACTACTTTCAAATGGCAACAAATTGGAAACCTTCCCCCACCACCCACCCAAAAAAAAAACAAGGGTTTTCGACAGGTGACAATGGGAAACGATTGAAATCTAAGATACCCACAATCAAGAATTGGGAGGTCAGGGAAGAACAAAATGTGGGTAAACTTTTTTACCGTTTTTAAAGAGGAACAAGAAGGAATACATGGGCGACGCCTTAATCTCATCTCAGACAAGAAATCCAAGAAGAGGAGATTCATAATTTTCTCTTTCAAACCAAAAGAAACCCAATTGATAAAAAACAGTAAAAAAAGCAAAACAAACAAACAACAAATAATTACAGCAACTCATGCTAGTGTTCCTAATTCAAACTCTCATCATTTCAGAACTTTTCTGTTCTTAAGACATACACGTAGTAATGTTCTGTGAAAGAGAAAGAGGTAGGTATATAGATCCCGGGTCCATCTTCAGTACCTAAAATTCCCGACAAGAGATTAAAGGTAGAAGAAAGTCTGAGAAAAAAAGGGAAAATTATAAAGCGCAATCAATGGAGATTTGGTTTTTTTTTTGTTGGGTTTTTACGTTTGAAGTTTATTTTATATTTTGAAGGTGAAACAAGTGTTGCGTGTATGGAGAAGAGTGGATAACAATACAAGACAAAGAGGACATAGATATTGATATTAGTTTTAGAGAGAGAGAGAGGGAGTGTGTGTGTGGAAAAGAAGATATTACCCGAAATCAGATCCGGTTTTATTAGGAGTTGGAGGGTCCTCTTTACGTGTTCTCCAAAAGGGAAGGTGGTGGCGGTGGTGGTGATGGTGGGACCGGGCTTGGAAGAGGTGGGGGTGGTGGTGGTGATGGTGGTGGAGCATCTGAGCTCTCTCCCGCTATTGAGAGAGAGAGGAGGGAGGAGCGAGGTGGGTCTGGTGGGACCAATTTTGGGTTTAGAGAGAGAAAGGAGGGAGAGTTTGGGTGCGAGAGCGAAAGGCAGAAAGGCGGGGGCTCTTCTCCATAGTAATCGGAAGTGTGGGAAAAGGAGAACGACACAGTTTTTGAATCGCTAAAAATAAATAAAGAGCCAAAAGGCAGTGGCACTTTAGCTCCTCCTCCTAAAACCACGCATTTGCCGTTGAACACGGGACACCCACCGTATCAAAAATTCATCCTGAGATTACTGATTTTCTCATCAATCATCAAAACTCTGACTAATCTACGATCGAATCCTACGGCTACGAATATATATATAACAGGCTGATGTAATGTAGGTACACCTACCTGTTCTGATTTTCTGTGGGCCCACGAAAAAACTTTATTCACCTTCGCCCTTTGGTGTGCATCTCATGTACTTGTCTTTGGTTGAGATCAATTTTGTGCACCCACTCTGCACATCAACCACCTTTATATTGACCAAGTGTTTGACTGTGGGTGCTATGCTATTCACGCTGTCAAACACTAGACCAATGAGAGGGAGGGGAACGCCCACCTGCTCTAAAAGAGGGTGTGCAAAATATATTCAAACTGTGAAGCACAAGGCCAATGAGAGGGAAGGAAACGTGCACCCGCTAATAGAAGAGAGTGCATAAAATATCACACTTTCTGGGACCATTAGTCACTATTGAATTACGCGGTGTGTGGTAGGGTCCATCTCAAGTTAAGACTTAAGGGTATCTCTATGCAATTGTGAATGTGGTAAAAAGTAGGAGTGTTAGTGGGTACCAAAATACCAAGTACCGGAATTGGGTTATTGTGGTTCTGAGACTTCATTTTGTGGATCCAATTAATTTCGGATCTACCCGTTATGGATTCGATTAAGTTTGGATCTATTCGTTTTGGATCTAATTAATTTTGGACCCACCCAACGGGTACCTGCGGATACCCGGTTCCGTATAAATTTTATAATTTTATAGTTTAATCTACTATTATACAATAAATTTTTTAATTTTTTAATTAAAAAAAATTAAAAGAAATCAATAAATATTATACAACAAATTTCGTAATAAAACTAATTGTATGATTAAATAGAATACGAAGATACAAAACACAAATATTTTTCATATGAAAAAAAAACAAAAATTAAAAACGGATATCGAGTACCCACGGGTACTTGCGAATCCTAGTAGTACCAGATCTGGAACCACCAATTGAGTTTCCAGAACCAGTAGAATCCGGAACCGCCCTTATATTAGCGGGACCGGATCCGAAACCGCCCCTATTGACACCTCTAGAAATGAAAAAAAAAACTTTTGCCTTGAAAAACTCTTTCATTGCTAATATAAATATAAACTTGGAAATTAATGTGGTCGTAGAATGGGAAAATATTGCCAAGTCTGTCGTCTAGTTCTAAACGATCGACTTGACAACGTCTCCGCATAGTTAACATTCTCACCAAGTATCAACCACTAGATCGTCTCCTGTTGGTCTTATAAGGCGAAATCAACAAGGGGTCGGAGGATCTATCTACTCTTGTCAAGTACTATTTGGCCAGCTAAATTCGTACCAACTACATGGTGTGATCTTTAGAGGTCACATCCCTAGTGGTGGGCCCACCAAATGGAACTCGAAAAAACACAGTCCGACTAGCTAGAGTTACCACTATTGCTAGGTTTATATACCGATCCTAAGGCCATCCACAGTGGTCCAAGGGTAAAACCCAAATTTGGCTTACCCAATTTACCCTATACTTAAAAGTTACACATCGGTGGTTATTTGAGTTCAAAGGAAAAAAAATTGAAAAAATAGTAAAATGGGATACAACCGTAATTAAAAAAATTAAAAAAATCTTTTTTAAAAATACCAGGCAGT
>MVGT01004291.1:246467-277271 GCA_002174775.1 Macleaya cordata
TATTAATGAGGCTAGTGTAAAGATGACCCAATGTTTTTTTTTGTCCTTATAAAATAGAGTCCCAATTTCATGAGCTCGAGGTCAAAAAATGTTTTAAACCCGACCCCTACACAGCTTAAAAAATGTTTTAAATCATTTTCTATTTAAATATAGAAAGCTCCACAAAGTAGCACTGGTCCAATTTTTTAACACCAAATTTTTGGCTCATCTCTTGCTCTTGGTGGACCGACACAAATAACAAGCGAAATTATGGACTAAGTACTGCAAAAGTTCAAAATCACTTCAATGAATTTTTTGCACAAAAATAATTAAAATCATTAATCAAGATGATTTTTTATATAGTGCTAAAAAATAATAGAAAAAGAAAGCTGTTTTTTTATATGTAATTTTAATTAAGAACTGGGCCTCGCAAATGACAAACTCATTTTGTTCCCTTATACGCGCGTGTGAATTGACAAATTATGATGCGCGTTATTATAGGTAAAAGGTAGCTCACTCAAAGACGATACGTGCGCTAATATTGATCTAGATAATGGATAGATTATCATCACAAAAAATTAACCCTTGGATCATATTTAAATAGGCGCACAACACACTCTTAAATAGAGTATAAGAATAAAATAAGTATTAGGTGGTCCACTTGGGAACGATACATACCCTGATGTTGATCTAGATGATGAATAGAACATCGTCGCCAAAAATCAGCCCATGGATCAATTCAATGCGACCCCATTAGCAAGTGTAAATAAATAAATTTTGTTAGAGGACATATCTAATATTTTTTAAAAAAATTAAAAAATTAAAAATATATATATATAGGGATGGGCGGACGGAGGTTGTGACAGCGCAAAGCTGGCTGCCGCGGCCACCCCCAAAACACTCTCTTTCCTCCCTTCACTCTTTCTCTCTCCTAGTGTTTTAGGGGTTGACGCCCCTTAGCCAACTCAAATGGCTTAAGGGGGCAGCCCCTTATATATAGCAATGGATATGGATACATACAGTGAAGGAAGTCTTTTCTTAAGTTGTTTATTGGTGATTTTGGATCTACTCTACGTATTATGCCATTTAATTTATTTTTTATTTTGCTTATTCTCACACCTTTTTTACACTAGTTTATGGGGGCATATGTATATGAACTAAGGGTTGATTTTTTGTAGTCATGTAATTTAATTTATTCTATTTTTTAAAAATGAATGATTTAGAAAGCTTAAAATTTATATCAACTTCAAAATATATGTATGGTGAGGAGATCATCATCATTAAAAATATGTCCCTTAGGTCATATCCATGTAGGCTCACAGATCTAGTGTAAACAAAGTGTAATAATAAGTTAAGAAAAAGTAAGGTAAATGACATAATACTTATGGTTTGTTTGGAAAGGGGATTCCAAGGTAAGAATTCAGTGGGGACCAGGGATTCATATTTTTCTGGTCTATTTGGCTGCCAAGAATACCTGGAAACTTGTTTCCTAGGGAAATATATTTTCCAGCAAATCCTTGATTTGGAGTCCCACCTCTCCTTTTAGAATTTGTTAGAATTAAAAACTAAGGATTCACTATGCATTCACCCAACTCAATGCAGATTACACCCCACAAAATTAAAACCACAAAATAGAGATTTTTCTTGGATTTTAAATGGCAGCCAAACAAACTAAAGGATTCAAGCTTCCAAAGATTCATGAATCCATGGATTCATTTATGATTGCCAAACAAACCAAAGGATACATGTTTCTAAGGATTCATGTTTCCAAGGACGGAGAAACATGAATTCTACATCTAAACTATCATGATAGATCAAAAATTATCCCAAATATATTGATATAAAGCAAAATATAATTAAGACCGAAAATAATGAGAAGGTGGCTGGATTTTAAAAAGACTGAGGCCTTTGAGATGGAACTAATGAAGTTACTTATGATTGAATGTTGGATTTGTGATAAAGTGGGTTTGAAAATAGGTTGGTAGTTGTGATGTCCAATTAACTATTTAAGTGTGTCCATTACACATCATAATATTATTAACAAGAAATTTGGGCCTACTTTGATTCCAAGTTAGATATGGTAAGTAGCCCATCACTATCTCTAAGTAAAAAAATAATGTTATATCTTGAATGAGAAAGCTTTTTTTTAGGGCAAGTTGGATAGTTATCTCAAGTAAGTTCTATATATATTATCATCATCATCATCTATTCAACTTTAGCTCTATATTAAAAGTAGGAATTAAGCAACAACAGTAGTACATTTAAACTACTAGTCTTAAATTTCCAATTTGCCACGGAATGTTTCTCCTTATAAATGTGAATGCATATCTAGAATTTGGTATCCCTTTCTCAACATTCATCACCAATTATTGTCCTCATATGTATGTCACAGTCTTCCAGCCTTTGAAATAAAAATGAATCGAACAGCTTGGCTGCCCCACGCAGTAGTACTTGTTGGGTGAATATTTGGCACAAAAGTTAGGGTTTTGGCAGTAGTGGTTTACGATCCAAAAATTTATTTTAAAAAACTAATTTACATTTAGTTCATAGATATTAGGCAGTAGTGAGATATCTTATTTTTTTCTTTTTATCAACATTTGATCTTTCGGCCCACCTAATTAAGTTACAAGTAGTACGTTGTAGCCTTTCTTAGAGGTAAATGCATTTGCACATCAACAGTGGTAAGAAACAAAAAGTTCTTAGCTAAATAAATTGTAAACAACCATTATAATGGTGTAATAGTAGGGAACCGTTACCGTTATAATCGTTGTAATGGTTTTACGGTGAAAACAAAAAATTGTGTTAAATTAAAAAAAACATTTATAGTGACCATTATAACAGAAAATAATAATTGTTATAAGTATTATAATGAGAAAATAATGGTATTTGAAAAAATCGAAACAAATCAAATTCGTTTTTACGTTATTTTCTTGTTTTTACCATTATGATGATTGTTATAACATATAGGTATTATAGTGATATAATGTAACGGCTTAGGATTGTTACGTTATTTAAACATTGATAGTAACTCAATGGAAATAAAGTAATATCCCTAATTAATTTTCATGAGTTATTCATACAATATCGTTACAAGATTTTTGTGGGATCTACATCAAGATGAACGAATGGTTGAATTTTGGTGAGATGTTCGACTCACTATGTAGATTATCTTCATCAAATATTACAGCATTCTAAAACATTTAACCTTAATTAAAAGATGGGTGATTTATGAGCAGTTCATTTCTTATCGTTAACTTTAAACTATCAGCATGCATGGAATTAAATTTTTTAAAATGAAACGATTCTTCTAACGACTAACGATGATGATATACATAGACATCTTCACACTCCAATCATGAAACTGTCTTCAATTAGAAAAATATTAAATTAAGAAAACTTTTGTTTCAAAGCATTGGATGTTTTAGCTTTCACTATCTTAAAGTAATAGGAAGATAATTTTAACTATTCAACAAAAGGAGGTAAGCCAATTAGAAAGAAGAAGAAGAATCATGTGAGGACTTAAAATGGACTTTGAGCCTTTTTATCTATTGGTTAAATTTTTAACTTTTTAAGTGAAGGTTGCTTGTGAAGTTGTGATCCGACCAACCCTTATTCATCAGGGTCCCTTGAAGATCACAGCTTTTCACCTAACAGATTAAAAAAAAAAAAAAAGAGGCAGAGATTAAAGAGAGAGAGAGAGAGATGTTTGTTGTAATTTGTATGTGTACCGGCGAAGCTAAGAAGTCTTTTTAGAGCTTTAACAGATTTCCTCCCTCACGTGATGCATAATTGCATATGGATCCTCTGACTATGAGACGCTTTCCTGGTGGTACTGATCACATATACTCTTATCAACTCCCAGTCTCCCACGTGCCATCTCCAACCACATGCACCTGCCAAACTGGCCCTACCCTGATCCGAATCGGACTCAACTATATTAGGGTTAGGGTCGAGCTTTACTCGTTTTTCTTGTTTGATAGAGAAAAACCAACAACCCACTTACTTTGATGGTTGGCATTCCTCGTAATTTAGAGGTCTTGGATTTGAAACTATTTGATTGTGGTATTACAACTATAGTACCCCAACTCTGTTTGGAGTCCAAATCCCCTTGACCTAATTATCCTCTGTCCCTCTTTGTCTTACTGCTGACTTTGCATTGTAGGCCCTCTTAGAGACGATCTAATATCTGAAATTCAGTGAAAATGTTCTCATCACCATATAGATCATTCTTACAAAAAATTAGGTAATTTTAAAAATTTTAAACGCATCAAAAGTTGATCGTTAAATTAGCCGTTAAAAAGTGATTTTTCTTTTATGTAATGGACGGTTGATTTTACGATCAACTTTTGATAGGGTTAGAAGTTTTAGAATTAACTAAATTTTTATGAGAATGATGTATACGGTGAGAAAAATATTTTTACCAAATTTCAGCCATTAGACCATCTCTATGTAGGTCCCACAATGCAAAATTAGTAGTGAGACAGGGAGGGATAGAGGATATTAGGGCCAAGGGATTTGAACTCCTCTGTTTGGGGTGATTTCTCTTCCAAGTTCCTAAATTAATTAGAATTAAGATTTAATAATCTTGACTTGCCAATCCACCTAGTGTCGACCCTAGCTCCTTTCGAGGTCCAAGAGCATTCCATCGGACTTTAAGCCTACAATACCCCTAAAGGCTTCTTCATAAAGCCCATGTTAAAAAAACCATCTGAAAATGAGCCTATCAGGAATCAGGATGATCTTCAGAGGTGCGGGATCCTTAACAGGAGAAGCAAACATTCATGGGTTCATTAGAGTGCACCACGTGGGCACTTTTAAATGGTGATGTGTTTAGAGTTGATGTGAACCCTGATACATTGAATCATTCTGTGTTATTCTTTACCCATTCGCACACTCCACAACTGTGTGACAGTAACGCATAGCAGATTTAGAACAGACCATGAGTGGGGGTCGAAAATTCTTACTTCAAGATCCAGACTTCCTGTACAAAATAAAAAAAACTGAAAGAAGTAACAGACTGAAGAGAGTGACTGAAGCTGATCAACCAACTAAACCCATTTTCTCTCTCTAGTTTCTCTCTCTATAACTCCTATCGATCGATCGATCAATCCAACTATAAAAGAATCAAGAAGAAGCCCGTGTCGGTTTGCCTTCTTTCTGGTGGACCCCATTTTCAAAATTGTCAAATGGACAGCTTCACTCATTTGCATGTGCATAGCTTCATCAGCTCTGGCTGGCACTCCCCTGCCTCTTTCTCTTTGTCTCTTTCTCTCTCTTCTGTACACACTTCCACTTCCACTTACAGAGATTGTAGAGAGAGAAACAGAAATGCTGACGAATTTGAGATGTTGAGATCTCATTTTCTCAGCAACTGAAACCCCCTCTTCCTCTCTCTCGCTCACGCATTACTCTGTTTTTCTTCAGTATGGATTCAAGTGCTCGTCTTGATTATGCTCTGTTTCAACTCACTCCAACCAGAACCAGGTAACTTTGGTTTTTTTTTTTTTTTTTTCTTGTTTTCTGATCAAATTCTTCTTGTTTTTGAGTTCTTATTGATCTGAGATGTCTGAATTTTTATGTTTTGTTTGGAATTTGAAGGTGTGATCTGGTTGTCTTCTCTGGAGGTTTGAATGAAAAACTCGCATCAGGTTTACTGGAACCCTTCATTTCACATCTTAGATGTGCAAAGGAGCAGATACCCAAAGGCGGGTATTCAATTACACTTCGTGCTCCAACCGCCAATGCTTCATGGTTCACTAAAGGCACCTTAGAACGGTAATTCCCCAAAATTCAGAACAGAATTTACATATTCTGCTGTATTTTAGATTGTTTTATTAGTAAATGTAGTGGATCATTGATTTCAGATAATTTTCTGAGATCGAATTTTTCTCAATTGTTGCTTTGGCGGAATTTTTTTTGTAAAACTTGGTACTTTGCGTAATTCTTGTGTTTCTGGAGCAGATTTGTGAGATTTGTTAGCACTCCCGAAGTTCTTGAGAGGTTTGTTACAATAGAAAGAGAGATCTCTCAGATTGAGGTTTCGATTTCGATTCAATCCAATGAGTTGTCAAGCACTAATGTTGCAGCATCAACAGATGAAGGTATACTTGGGATTTCTCATTGAATTCTCTCTTCCTTTTACTATAATTTACCAATTTTAAGTTGAAGATTCCTTCAATTGGATCCCATCAGCCTCTAATCTTTCGTGTTTTTCTTTGATGTGTTTCGTAGATCTAAATTCGTAAATTACCCATCTAGATAAAAATTGGTCTCCTGAGTCATGATTTAGGACTCACTTGGAATATTGGCAAAGCCCCTGAAACTTGTACTAGATATTTGTCATTAATTTCTTGACAATATGCATTCATGTCATGAAGGAAAACATGTAAGATTTATAGAGTTCCCTCACACTTATAGTAAACTAATTTGTTGGAAATGCAGCTTTCTTGAAGCAAATCATGGGTTTAAGTGATAATCCTCTATGGCCACTGCAACCATTAACTTGTCTAATTCTATCGCTTACTTTAACTTGGATTTAACAGGTATTGCTGCCGATGTCAACGCCAAGAAAGCAATTGTCCCCTTTAAGGTAATTTACAATCTTACATACCTTCAAAAGCTGTGATTTTTGTTGATGCTTTGTCAGAAATACTGATCAAAACTTTATATATCTGTAATGATGGCTGGCCATTAGCCAAAAGGTGAATCGAACGGGACAGATGAGGCTCTACAAGGAGAAAACTCCAAGTAAGTTATCATCTTGCTAATGTCTTTGTTTAATGGATTCATCTTATTATCTAGTACATCGTTTTCTCAAGTGTCGATGTTTCTTTTTTGGTATTACCAGGATTCGCCTACAACGAGTCTTGGAGACTCGGAAAGTGGTGCTCCGTAAAGAGCAAGCAATGGCTTATGCCCGTGCTTTTGTTGCTGGATTTGAAATGGACTATATAGATGATCTCATATCCTTTTCCGATGCTTTTGGAGCTTCCCGTTTAAGGTATGAATGAGCACTAAATATCCACCCATTTTGATGGAGACAGCTCTAGAAGGTTGGTAGTTGATGATCCGTAATCATTACAGAAGAAAAACAAAATTAACTTTTTACTGGTTCTTGAGTGCTATATTTCTGTGGCAGAAGTTTCCTTGTGGAAGTCTAAAGATTTCTTAGGTTCTTGATTTCACCTTCAGTTTCATGAATTTTCCAAAAAAAAAAAAAAAAGTATCTGTCAAACTTCTGTGATGTAATTCTATGATTGCATTGTTTTAATTAGCTTATGTTATGACTTATTGCAGCTAAAAATCCCACATCTGCTGTATTCATGTTGCTTTGGGAAATTAGATTCCATTGTGTTTCATATCTGAGTTAGAGGCGGGCTAATTTGTATACTTTGGTTTCATGTAGGGAAGCATGCATAAATTTCAAGGAACTCTGCAATAAAAAGCGCAATGATGGTCTTTGGATGGATGAGTTAGCAGCAGTGCAGGCTTTCTCTCAGCCAGAGCTGCCATACCTAGCAACATCCGGAATCATACTTGCGGGTGACGGTGGTCTCTCCAATGGGCCACTTGACCCAACTGGCTCTCTAGATGCTTCAGTATCTGATTCAACTACAAGTCATGCAAGTGCGGACATTAACCAAGGTATTTTCTATGATTTCATTTGGACTTTCTTACAGATTATGTAGTGAGTCACTCCGCGCAACAAGGCACATCCATCTTATAGAACCATTGGCAGTAATGTCTCAGCAGAGGCTGGCACTGCGCCCTTCAAGCATATCATAGACATGATTCAACTATAATTGATCAAGACAATTTAATTGCGAGTTAAAATATATTCCATTTAAGTTTTAAATTTTTTTCATCATCCATAAAATTGTTAATTAGTTTCAATATATTTTAACTACATCAATTAAATGTGAAATAGAATAATGTTTTTCTCTGTTAGGAACATTGAAATTGTATATCATGCATAGCATGCAGAATAGGCACTTCATACTTGTTTACAAGTCTCCACTGGCTTATGTATGATAGTGGATATAATAGCGTGCCAATGCCAGGTCACATGCCACCAACAACTGCAAACGCTCAAGGGTCCATGCCATGGCCGAACCATCTTCCTCAATTTATGTACAATTTCCAACATCCGGTTCAACAAATGCCACCATATCAAGGATATCCTTTCCCTGCTATGCAGGGGGTTCCTCCGTACTATCCCAGAAATATGCAATGGCCTCCAAATGCAGAAGAGTCTGGTCATGACCTGAGCGAACCAGATAATCGCCGAAATCGTAAATCATCTTCTCGGAAAAAAGAGAAATCCCGAAATGAAAAAGTATCTGACCCTTCAGAAGAGGAACACACCGAGCCCAGTGACTCGACGTCAGGAAGTGAGGTAGAGCACGAAAAGAAGCATTCTTCAGTGGACCAGTCTCGCAAAAAAAGAAATGGGAAGAAATCATCAAGAACGGTTGTTATCCGCAACATAAATTACATTACTTCTAAGAGGAAAGATGGAGAGAACAATGGCGTATCTGATGAATCTTCTTCAGCTGAGGATGACTTCATAGATGGCACTTCCCTCAAACAGAAAGTAGAGGATGCAGTTGGATCCTTGGAGAAACACCATAAGTCACGTCGTTCCAAGAAAAGAGGTGGGAACAAGAATCTTACGGTTACGAATGACTCAAATGGCGAAGCTGATCAGGATCTCGAGGATGACGCCGTTGCAAATACTCTTGAGGGTGGGAAAACGAATAATAACTGGGACTCTTTCCAGAACCTTCTGATGAGAGATGACAAGTTGGGTCATAATGAGGTAGAAAAACATCGAGCTCTGGATGTTCGGGATGAGTACTTTGCAATCAAGGGACCTGAGACAGGATCAGCAGTTGTTAGTACCCATGATATAGACCCAGAATCAGAGAAAGGAATAAAGCAAAGGATGGTTGCAACTGATTCCTTTGTTTTAACCGAGAGAGATGCAGGTAATGAAAGGAATACCCACTTCGAAAATTTTGAAAGCATTGGAAGTTTTCGTCCAAATATGAATAAAAGAGATTCCCCGAATGAGGAATTGTTATTTTCACACAGAATCGAGGATTCCGAGAGGAATTCCCATGATACTTTAGCCGATTGCACCACTGAACTTTCTGTACTCAAGACTCAAAAAGGAGAAGATTGGTTTGTTGTTAACCAACCTGAGAAATTAATGGGCAGAGCTTCAATCAACGAGCACTCAATCTTCGATGGTGATCAGGTCTTAGTAGCACAGAAATATAACAAAGATTCTTTTGGTGATGACTCATTCATGGTGCAGACTCGATCAGCTGACGATCAACATGATTATCAGCGGAGGACAGATTTAAGCATGATTTCGGACCTTACTGTACCTTCGCAGGTTGAAACGAACACCCCAGATGTTTCAGGAGATAACCAAGGAGTATCTGGCAAGTATGAGCCGGATGACCTCTGCATGGTGCTTGAACGGGATATAGGGGTGGAGCCTACTGGAGCATCTTGGACTCCCGAAATTGATTATGGAGTTGATATTTCATTTACAGAAGCTGATAAACGTCACTCTGGTGTTGAAACAGCTGATGTTATTGACAATAACCTTCCCTCTGATGGTAAGGTCACGGACACTAAGAACAAAGAAGGTCCTGCTAAAAAACTTTCAGGTAAAGAACCAAAGCCTAAATCCGTGCGGGCACCTCTTTGGAAAAGTAAACATGAAATTATATCAAGGCCAAAGAAGCAATCCACAGCAAGCAGAGCAGCAGTTCAGAAGAGCAAAGCAGAGATGGTAATACATAGTTAATTGTTCAATTCATAATTATTGTTCTTCTGCTTTGGCTTTTACTTTTTCTTCCTTGGATCCTAAGGCAATCAAAATTTTCTTTTACATACAGGAAGAAGAGACTCGGAAGAAAATGGAGGAATTATTGATTGAACGCCAAAAGAGGATTGCTGAAAGAAGTTCTGCTCGTGGTCTTACTCCAGCAACATCTAAAACTGCATCAGTAGAGAGTAAAACACCTACAAAGCAAGCATCTAAACTTACAACTCAAGAGACAAAAAGATTAAGTTTGGAAAAACCAGTCATTTCGAGTTCCACCATAGATCGCCTTGCATCTCCGCAGGTCAAACATAAGGGATCATCTACTCCCTCGCCAAAATCATCTCAACCTAAAAAACCAATCTCAAAGGTGAATGGTGTAGTGGCTACCAGCTTATCACCAAAGATTTCTGAGGATGAGAATAAGGTGACAAGCTCTGAACAGAAAGTAATAAGTAGGACTCTCTCTTCTTCCTCCAGTGTCAAGGAAAAGGACCGAAGTGGTGGACCCAAAACTAAAATGCAGATAGAACCAAGTGTTTCACAAGTAGCTCATACCTCAGATAGCATTGCTACCTTTCAGGACCAGAAGGAGCTATGTGATCCATCATCTACAATCATGAAGAATGGTCAGGAAAAGATTTCTGAACAACTTGACTGCTTAACTAATGAAGATGACAATAGGGAAACATCTAAAGTGACACCAGCCCTTCAGGAAGAGGAAACTGTAAATCATGGCTCACAAATCAATGGATTCACTACTGTAAGAATGGAAGATCATTTGCCACCAGCACCTGAGAATTCTACTGCTGTCAACCTTCAGGAGGAGATTGGTGCAACAAATCAAACAGTTTTAGTATCATCTGAAATTTCAGAGAATGAAATCATACCTGATCCAGTTGAATCGGCTGTACGGCCAACTAATGGGGTGAGCTCCGATGCAACCCACTCGAGAAAGAAATGGAGCAGCAATGAAAGCTCTCCTCCAGTTACAAAAGGTTTGAAGAAACTTCTTATGTTTGGTCGGAAAAACATCTCTGCTGCTAGTTGATCAGATGTACATAAGCTGTAGTCCCAATTCCAGGAACTATAGAATCTTCCGTTTTTTCTGATTATCAGCTATTCAAAGAGCAGGAGGTGACTTCACCTACTGAGTGCTCCGGACTCCCACTCGATCTGGCGCCGCGTGGGCAGTTGACATCTGATGGTGATCATTAGATTGCATCTCTAAATAAGGCCTAGGAGATATTGTGGCCATTTTGAAATGTTGAATATTTTTTTCTCTCCCAGTTCAGCATTTGAACCTTGGGGAAGAATGCATTTGTTACACTTGAACCAGAAAACCGACGTCCTTCTCTTGTTCTGAAACTCAGTTTGTATGTATTTCGAAACTCAGTTTGTATGTATTTCAAAACTCAGTTTGTATCTATTTTGAGCTCATTGTAACAAACAGTTCGTCGTTGTAATCTATTCTTTATATATTGGGGTGATTCTTTTTGTTTTGATATAACAAGTTCCAATAGATCTGAAATTAACTGTTGGGTTGCTCTCAGCAGCAAGGGCTTAAATGATTCTAAAACTAGGTTCGAAGAAAATTAGGTTAGGATTGAAATGAACCTGATTGTAATTCAGCTTGTTTGAGCCGTCTACTGCGATGATAATGCATCAACTTTCAGTTGGACAGAGGAGCAGGCTCAACCTTCCTTAGTGATCAAAGTCTTATTTATTGAGATCATCTACATATAACATGATTTTGTTTTTGGGTTATGCCTCATTCCAAGAGTTGGCATTGAAGAAACTTGATTCATTGATTTGGTGTTTCACATTGCAAGACTCTTAATCACATACATTGCATAAAAGAAAAAAGAGAAACGAAAAGAATGGTGTTCTTGTGATTATGAAATGCAAATACTAATCTGGTACACTACTTGATTGCAGGCTTTGAGAGTCTTACTGGACAAAACTAATGAGATACATTTGGACTCTGCGCTAATTGGTAAACATCAAATCATCAGTTGTTCGCGTTTTTGCACTTGTTTGGATGGCTAAGATTGTCTGAACAGTTTGATTTTTCGCTATGGTTGCTTAGAAGATGTAGCTCCGGACTTGCCATTTACGCGAAGGTGGCGGTGCGATGTGGTGTGAAGGGTGCAAGAGTTCCATGCGGTGCGAAGGGTGCTAGATTTCTGATTTCTTTGACGTCAGTCGCAAAATTGTTACTGCAAAATGGTATTGACAAGAGATTAAGCAAGTGAAAGCGTTCCAAATTTAGTTGCAATGTAAACTATACAAAAATCACAACTTAGAATATGACCTAAAATGCCAGAAGTGCAAAACACATTCAAAACAAAGTCCTAAATATGGGTTCAGCTTCCAAATTGGTTGAGTCAGCATTTTGTGTCCAATTTTTAGGTTCCCAATCATTGCTCAAAATCAAATTCTGAAAAAAAAGGACTGTTCTTGGTAGATGATCGCAGTAACCCAGTTCATTATGGAGAATACACTACCTAGAGGAGGTTCACTTGTAATGGACCTAGCCCATTAATCTACAGGCAATGCCATTACCTCATCTAGCAAGCCTGGTGGTTCAATAGCACAGGAGGGGGAAAAAAATAAAAAATCCACGTGGCAAATTTTTACATCATTAACACGAGTGCTGTGTATTAATGACCAACACCCCAAAAACACAATCATGCCGTTAAGGACTTTGGTGTAATTTACGTTACTAAAGACTGTCCTTAGTTGCAAAAATATAAAAACACTACCCTCCGTTGCAATTAGGGGAAACTTATGCCTACTTTATGAATCTTTGTACGAATCGTCAATGAAGCACGTGGAGCTCGTGCTCGTGGGTGGTCATTTCTCTCGTGGAATTCTGCTAGAGAACTGGCAGGTCCTCCATCTAAATGGACCACCCAATAGCTGCTAACCACGTGTGTCAGCCAAAAAACGACTTAAAATCTTGATTACCCATCAAAATAAAATTAGAACCATTATGAACTAAAAAAGCCGGATTAAGTTTAATCTTAATCTTACCAGGTCTCAATTCGAAGTCCTCCGATCAAAATTTCACCAAGTCTTGGAACCAAACTAACAGCAACTTTCTCACATTCCTCAGCTTCAATGTCTCTCACCAATCCACTGATACCCAACTCCAAACTTCCTTTACCCTGCACTTCTTCTTCCCCCTTCTCTCCAACACGAGCAAACGGCAGATTCACTAAACTTCCTGCAAATTCACCCAAATCAGGACCCACCACATCATTATGAGCTTTCGCTACATAAACATCGAATCGAACCGGTCCGTTGTGATGGATCTCGATCCCATCGACGACGAGAACTTCAACTAGTGATTTGGCTTTCTTGGATTTGGTTCTGAGTTTTTTGGGTCTTTTTACTAAGACCCGAATTGTTTTTTTCTCAAGGAGTTGTGGTTTTGATCCGAAATCTGAAATTGTTGGTGGGGTCTGAGATGATCGATTATTGTTATTGTGGGAATGTTTTTCTGGGGATGCAATGGAGATAAGGTCTTGATTGGTGAAAGTTAGAGCTGTGCTGTATAGAGTACCCAAACCCAGGAGGACATTTCTTCTGTTAGTAATTTGATGATGATGATGATCTTCTTTTTCTTCTTGTGTTTTGAATTGGTTTGGGGGGTTGGATGATGATTTTTGAAGCAGGATTGGGGTTTTGATGTTTGAAGTGATCAATGGCTTCACCTGGTTGGTTTGGTTTTGATTGAAGTAGTTGTTGAGAGAGAGAACAGAGGTAGTGGTGAGGGTGACGGTTGCTGCAGAGAGCTTATTAAGAGACATTGGCTTTGATCTAGAGAGAGAAAGAGAGAGAGAGAGAGGTCTGTATGTTCTAGGGCAGGTTATTGATTGGGCTGCTTGTGTAAAGTAGATGAACTTGATCTACCACAAAATCATATTTAAAAGGTCTTCTATAATATTATGTCCCTTCCTGATCAGTAATTTATTAACACATGCCATTCCCAGCTAGCTGAACTGCTGAAATTCAAAAAAAAAGAAAAAAAGAAGGGAAATTGAGACTTGCTTCCCAGTTCCCACCCCTTGACCTTTGACTCTTGAGAAATTTGTCGATTCCAATAACAAAACACAGCCCCCCCACCACCCACCCACCCCCTGTGGTTGATGAATTTTGGAAGATGGGTTTTGGAAAAATGTAATATCTTACTTGAATATTTTCTCAGAGCAAGTATGTTCACCCATTCAAAATAACCTCCATGATTTACTTATTCATTTTTTTAGTGACACATTTAAGATTTTGTCTTCAAAATTTTATTCTATTTTGTTTATAATTTTGTATGCTTCTCCCATAACATTTAATAGCAAATTTTTTCTTTTTTCTTTGCAGCGTAGATTACCGAGCAACGACAATGTTGCAAATGTAATTTCCAAAGACAATGTCTTTGGTTGGAAGTAACAAGAGATCGTGGGTTCATATCCTAAAGAACTTGATTTTTCTTCAATTAATATCGAGTCAATACTTTTTTACCCTTAGGTTCTCCTTCAGCGAGTACCTAATTCATTCTGACTATAAGCCTTTGCTTATATTTGTAATTGAGAAATAGTGTCAACAAAATAATGGTAGAACTTAACCAATAACAACATAAACTTCTAACTTCATATTCATTTAAACATTTATTCAAACACAAAGTATACAGTAATTCTCTTTATCCTGTACACACAAGAACTAGCAATTACAACAAGAAGCTCCATTAAAAATATTCGTATTGGACTTATAAACAAACCCTCCTTCTGGCAACCCTATAGAACTAAAATTGATTATGAAACCTACAACCAATTTTAGGCCCATAATTAATTAATTCAAAACCTAAACAAACGTGGTTTAAAACGCGGATTAATTAAACTTATTATTCCTCCTCATCCCAATTTTCAATTCGAACCCCTCCAATGATCACTTGGCCTGATCGAGGGACCAATGTCACCAGTAACGTTTTGGACTCCTCTGCTTCAATGTCCTCTATTAACTCTGATATACCAAGATCCAGCGACCCGTTTGGTGCATTCCTTCCAACCCGGGTGTGAGCTAAATCCACCATGCTTCCTGCTATCTCCCCATAATCTTTTGGGTCTTCAATGATCACACCTCCATCTCCATACACAGGCTTGTCCACGTAAACGTCGAATCTAACCGCGTCGTTATTTGGAATTTTAATTCCATCCACTATGAGAACTTCCTCTGCATCTTCTTTCTTCTTTGGTCTCTCAACAAGTGCACGTATGGGCTTATCAAGGGCTCTTGGCTCCGGCCCAAACTCAGGCACAGTTTGCATTGGAAAGGCTTCATCTTCCTGTAATTGTTGCTGCGGTCTAGTAGTTGCATAGCCTGCATTGGCAATCATGCCTTTGTCGAAAATGGTCGAAGCTGCAGCCGCGCATAAACTTCCCAAGCCAATAAGAACATTTCGTCTATCAATATTTACGCGATGATCTTTGCCTTCTTTGCTTTGTTTTAGCTTGCAAGACGTATAAAATGAACTTGTTTTTCTGATATTGCAAAGTGTGGGGGACCTAATAATTACCCCCTTTCTAGGGAGATTGTTATACCGGCGAAGAGGAGATGGGGCGGTGGTGGTGGTGGCGGCGGCCGTGGTGGTGGTGGTTGTAAAAAGTGTGAAAGACATACTGTTTGATACTTTGAGAGGGAGAGGGGGTTTAAACTTTAAAGAAGAAGAAGAAGAGTGTGCAATGAGTTTGATGAGGTACTGAGTACTTTATAGGAATGATCTAGCTAGCTAGGGATTCTTGTGATGCTTCATCAAAAATTATTTGAATTTAAGATTAATATCCAAAGAAGAACATATATATGTTGGTTCAAACACTACGGCAAGCAATTGAATTTTGTCGAACTTCACTTGGAATGCAAGATGTTCCAATAATTAAGATAAGGTGAGTTGCATAATACGTGAAGGCATAGAAATGTTAAAGTGTGTACTCTTTTAGGTTTCCATTTCCCATCCACAAACCCAACTTCTACATTAAGTGAGTGCTCTTATTAATTCATCAACTTTTCCAATTTGGGACTACGTAAAAATTAAAGTGGAAGCAAGAGTGTAAGACACACACTTTCCCAAATGAAAAGAGTTCATTAAGTAGAACTCTTACTAAGTGGCTAAATGGACTGCCCTAATGTCCTACTGACGGTTGAAGAATAATTAGAGACACCGTGAACCGAATAAAGAAGAAAAAAAGAGAAATCATCAACGTACAAGCAGATTAACTATATAAATGCAACCATTTTTGCACTTATTCCAACATTTTTTTGAAGTGGAATTTAAATGCAACCATTACTTTAAAATTGAAATAGACAAGTTAACTTTTAAATTTATTTTAATCACTTTTATAAGACGCCATTTTTCAACTTGTGTCCTTTTTCTTATTTGTCAATATCATTTGACCAAGGTTCAAGGGATACGTCAAATTAACCATAAAGTAAAGAGGTAGTCTAATTAAATCGTGGATTATCTCGTGAGTGCCCCCAAATAAAAGTGTCGGTGTGATGATTCCAACCGACACTAAATTAGAGGAGGGTAATTGTATAAAGTGCAATAAGTTATGACATTGGACGTCTTGAGATCAAAATTTCTCCCAGTAATTTACCATTAATTTATCATTTATAATATTTGTAAGTTCCATAGTTTTGTATGGGAGTTTTTATAGTTCTTCGGTGGTGGTAAAAGAGTATTTTACAATTTTATAAGTAGATTAGTTGTACTTGACGGTTTCGCCGTGCTGCTCACACGGCTGTCACGAAACACTTACTAGCATTTAGTAAAAGAGTGTTTTCTGGGGAACATGGGATTGTTAAAGTTAGGTTTTCTTTTATTATTTGTATTTCTCCTGTCAAGAAGGTGTGAAGCTTCAAAGGCTTGGAAGTGTGATATTGATGATTGCACTTCTCCAATACTAGGTTGATTTAAAGAGAAATGCTACATGTACAAAAAGTTTAACAAATAAGTGAGGTGGCGAGAATATCTTAGACAAAATTCTAATGATAATAAGAGTAACGCTTTTTGATTTCGCCACCTCATTTGTTCGTTAAACTTTTTGTAGCATTTCTCGAATTTAAGAAGTAGGGATTTACACCTATCTTCTACCAAAAACTGCTTAAAATAGTTGGTTGGTAACCCTTCTTATTACAAAGATGGTGTGGGGTTAAACAATAATACTTTTTGGACCGATGATTTTACAAAAGTGGTTATATTGCAGGGTGGGACCCACCATTTTTCTCCTCTCAAAAGTGTTTCGAAGAGATTTCTAACTTATCTGGCAGTGAGACCAACCATGCCACATAAACATTAGACACATCTTTTATAACTTGCTCAGTCCAAATAGCACTACTCGGGGTTAAAATACATGGCTATGTATTGCTATCGATCAAGGGTGGACCTAGGAGACGGCTAGGTTGGGGTAAATTCATTAAAAACTTAATTTTTATATTTTAGAAAAAATATTTCTCTATGAAATGTACTTCCATCCAGGGTAAAATCATCAACACTGAAATTCCTAATTTTGTCCTTGCTGTTGTAAGTGGTAGTACACTACCTCCTACTAACTCATGGTTAATTAGATAATAGCCCTTTATAAAATTAAGAAGAAAAAAACCAAAAAACCCCAATTTTCCACACATAATTCTTACTTATTTTATATTTTTTGGTGGAGTAACAGACAACTCTTATTGGTGGAGTAACATACGACCCAACCATATCTCACCATGAAAATCATTCAAGCTACACGATTCTGTTTCAATGTTCTTAGACTTTATACATTCAGAAAGTAGATCATCAATTAGGGGTGGTCCTGTTTTTTGAAGACTATTTTCAATGACATAAGAAAAAGGCAGATCAGATTGAATTTTGTGAAGATCATGATCTCAGATTCTCAATAACCAAACACTTCAAGTAAAGATTGATAATCAAGCAACCCCATCATTTATTATAATCTTATCCCACAACACACACAAACACAAAAGGCCAAAAACCAAAAGCAAAAAAGCAAAAAAAAAATGTTCTTCAAAACAAAACAAAATACAGATGTGATTCTTGATTAAGAAGAAGATTGATGAATCAACTATGAACTAGGAACGAACTCAATGTGTACACCTCCGATGATCACTTCTCCTGATCGTGGTAACAAAGTTACAACCACCTTATCAGAATTATGAGCCCCGATTTCCTTCAACAAACCAGTAATCCCAAGTTCTAAACACCCTTTGGGAGGAGTTCTTCCAACACGAATACGAGCAAGATCCACCATACTTCCTGCAAATTCACCCAAATCTGGACCCACTTGATCTCCTCCATGAGGTTTCGTCACATACACATCAAATCTCACAGGCCCATCATTTGGAATATCGATTCCTTCAATTACAAGAACATCTGTTCCTTTCTCTTTCTTAGATTTGTTGTTTGATCTTTTGGGTTTTGGAACTAAAACCCTAACTGGAGAAGTGAGAGGTTTGGGCTCTGATCCAAATTCTTGAACCTTTTGCATCTGATGAGTCTTATGATCAGTTGATGATGATGGTAATCCTTGTTTGTTTGGGGATCCAGAGGCCATTAGAGCTTGGCTATTAAGACTAGCAGTAATGACAGTTGTTAGGAAGTTTCGCCTGTGGGTTCTGTTGGAAATGAGAATTTCTTGATCACCGTGAGTGTTTTGTTTGTGTTCACAGGATGTGTTAAGTAAATGGTGGTTGTTTTTGTTGATGGGAGAGTAAAGAGGAGTGGACGTTTTGAGTGAGAGAGATTTGGAGTTTTGAAGAAGAGGAGATGTTGAGGTTGAAGAGAGAGAATGGGTGATGGTGGGTAGATGAGAGAGAGACGACATTGGAGCTTAAGAGTTAGAGAGAGAAAGAGAGAGAGATGCCCTTGTTGTAGTTGATGGCCATTATAAAGATTAAAAACAGAGGAGAAAAAAAGTAGCTAGATTATTCAATTCATTAGTCAATTGTTTTTGTGATATTTTTCAGAGAAAACGAGAGAAGAAACCGAGCACCAACAGTGCAGTAGAGTCTTCTGGGCCTGAGGAATAACAGGTTTCCTACTCCAGGGAGTTGGGTAGCTAGTACCTCCAGTCTTTGGAACTTTCTTTTTAGTACTGCTAGTTAAGCCCACCGAAATTTTAATCTAATCCCTTCCTTATACATTTCAGCCAATACAGAAAATTTGAGGACAGTAAGAAAAGCAAATAACTTTTTAAGTAGGTATTTGGTGGGACCTGGAACTTAGTAGAAAATTAGTTGGATTTAAAACATAATTTCTAACTAAGTTTTCATCAAATCCTTGGTCCTCACAAAATTCTTACCGATTTTTAAAAGAAAATTAAAATTCCTACCTAAAATCTTCCATCCAAACAAACTAATAAAGTATCTTCGTCTTAAATGTGTTTGAAGAGATGCTACCACATCAAAGTACAAGTTGTGTTTAAAAAACAGTTGTTACGTTATATGATGTTATATCACTATAACGTTGTTATATTATAATAATCATTTTTTTCCATTATAATAGTTATAACGATCGTTATTTTATTAAAAAAATAATAAATAAATAACAATCGTTATAATAGCCATTGTAACGATTATTTTAAATATTTTTATGTAATACAAATATTGGTTTGAGCCACAAAACCATATAACAGTCATTTACAAACGTTAGTTTTAGGTTAAGAAATAAAAGCAATGCTACTCGCACAAATCTGTGAAATAAACTAGAGGTTTACAAATCATGTATCACTCATTGATTTATATATGGCTAGATTTGATTTTAAGGATGAAAATATTTCATCTCAGGTTTGTTAACCTCTAATTATTCTCAAAAAAAATTTGTTAACCTCTAATTTGTTGCTCATTTGTCTCAATAGCATTATTCCATGGCTTGACGCAAAAGGACATAGTTAAGAGTAGGATACCTAGCTACCCAACACCTTGAAGTAGAGATTTAAAAAACTTGCTATATTTTTTATGGATCGTATTAGACATCACGCAAATTGTGCGGAATTTGTTTACCATGAGTTGCTGGACTATTTGAATAGCATTGAGATTTGGGACAAAATTAAGTTTAGGTTGAGATTCAAATCATGAGGATAATGACCTTACGATTTGAGTGCACGATGAGAATACTGCACAAAATGTGGGCAAACTAGCATTATCCATTTTTTAGATGAGCGGGGTGTCTATTTAGCGGGTAGGTGGACTGTTGTGCACGCATTGAAGTTTGAGACAAATGAAATTTAAAGAGGTGGTTTAAATCACAAGGTGAAAATAGCTTTACCATGTCCTGCGGGACAAAAATACCGCAGAATCCACGGTAGCTCTGGCATTTTCCTTTGTACAAAAATGGTGAATACATTATTCAAACAGCATTTTCCAGAGGGAAAATGCTAAAACCGTACCCATATTTTGGGGGATTCTCTTCCCCAAACCGATCGTAAGGCTATTATCCTCTCGTGATTTGAATCATATCCTCGAATTCTGTCTTCCCCAAACTTTAAGACATGGACTACCGTCCACCTCAGGGAGGGATGTAAATCCCCCCAAAAGTGCGTACGTTGTAGCACTACTCTTTCCAGAGACCCCAACGTGTTTCCCATTCTCCACGTACTGCTGATTTTGTTTCTTTGGGCCTACAAAATAATAAATAGTGGATAGAAAAATGTATTTTCTAGCTAGTGTTTAACTTTTTGTAATTAAATATTTTTATTTTCTTTTTAATATTCCTGAACTAATACATAAAAATAAATTAAAACTTCAACACGTCCTTCCACATCACATGGCTAACCCTAGTTTTTTTTGTCTTGAAAGCTCTGTCCATTTGAGATATCCGGATATTTCAAAAACAAAGTACTACACTGTTATAGATTTATAGCCGTTGGATGTTCCTATACATACACGTTTTTCAAATCAAAGATTTATATAGAGCCACGTATCGAGGGATATTTAGAGATGATGATACTCATAAATAATTCTTTGCCGACTAGTAAATATCTGATCATAAAAAGTATGACTCACCTAAACACATGTTTGGTGTTATCGTCACCCTTGATCTGACTTATGGTTCGAAATTCAGTAGGAACATTAAGAAATGTCGTTGGGTTCTTTGAATTGCATTTCTCTAAGAAATGTGGAGATCTAAAACTTGTCGGAGGACTTTGCAAATTCAGAGCATTAAAATACTCTTTTGTTGATCTTGATGTGATTGCAAGTTAGTAGTTTCTCTCTCATTTGTATGTTGGCAATTATTTTTCGATGTTGTATATCGTGCCTCTTTCACGCTTGTTCTTGGTATTTTTCTCCATCTATTATTAGTAGCTGTATTTTTTTTTTTCTCACGCTCTTACTTGTACTTATAATTTAACAATAATTTTATCATTATAAAAAAATAAAATATATAATAATAATAATACTTTTGAACCCAAGAGAGCCAAAACATTGCCAATTAATATCAGTTAGATCGGTTTAGAGTTTGGGTTTAGAATTTCAGTTGTGGCTCAACCCAAGTAGGAGACTACAAGTTCTACGAGCACCAGGCTCGATTAAGCCCAACCTGATTAAAAACCGGCCTGAGACCATTCCAGGCCAGCCCAGTACCGAACCAATTAAGTACTTTAATGGTGAAGGAGTCTTATATATGGTGTTTGCTCAAATCAAGATTGCTAGAGTTTGAGTTCGGATTGACTTGGATGTAACTCATGAGTCCTGAGTTCACACTAGATTTTCCTGTTGTTTTATGTTGGCGCGGTCGCGCGGATATGTGTGATCTGATATTAAAAACCTTTTTTTTTGGTTAAAACAAGAACCATATATAAGACTGGATTAATCTGTTACAAAACTAAGCTGTGATATCGACACAGCAGTGTTCGACCATAACCAAGTTTTTATTGTCAGTAGTCTTCTTCCACTTTTAGCCAACATAGCGACTGTATCTGTTGGCTGAAATTCTACAAAACTAAATGAAATATTATTTATAGATGACACAAGATCCTGCCCTTCTTCAAAAAACTTTAAATTTCTCCAGTTGATGCTGCAACTAGCTCCACCTTTGAAAGCAAAAATATTCTTGTTATTTGTTTGGATTTCGATATTCTGAAGGCCTAATTCTAAACACCATTTTAGAGAACACCAAGCAGCATAACAAAAAGCTTCTTCATCATTTAGACAGGTTGCAGGACAGCTCCTTGTTCCCCTACATTCACCTGCTGAATTTGTTAGAGACAAACCAATACCCATTTGTTCAGTTGCATTAGAGTAAGCCACTGCAAATTTCATAACCCAATCCGGATGATTATGCTGAGGAATATGGCTGTTAGGAGAGCTGTGCAGATCAACCCTTCTTCTTCTTTTGTCTTTCTGACCTATCTCAAAATTGAGAGCTTTGGTAATATGAAAAACAGTGTTCATGGGGTTAGGAATAATATTATCAAAAACTTTATCACACCTAGCCTTCCAAATATACCAAGTGACATAACTATAGACAATATTCCAATCACTAGCCACATTTACCCCATTATTAAGATTGTTTTCCCAAGTTAAAAACCAGTATTGTTTTCCCAAGTTAAAAACCAATCTTTGAAAGAAACATTTCCTAAACTTTCCATATGAAAGCCACCAGGTAAGCCAAACCACACTGCTCTAGAAAAACTACAATCCATGAATAAATGATTAACAGTTTCTACCCTATTGTAACACATAGGACAAGAACTATCAAGATGAGGGAGAATTTGAGCTATTTTACAATTGAGAGGAAGGATATCAGTAAGACATTTCCATACAAAAATCTGAATCCTAGGAAGACAATCAATCGACCAAACCTTTATCCAATCAATGGTAGTAGACACTTCCACAGGATACATAGCCTCATAAAGAGATTTGATTGAGAAATTACCATTGTTATTAGGAGACCATCTAAATTGTTCATGCCCATGAGAAGGGATTCTAATATTTTTAATTTTGTTAACTATCTGAGCATCAAAACAAATAGCTAACAGATCAGAATTCCAAACTCTAGTTCCTTCAATGAACAAGTCTTTAACCTTATTAATGTTACTAAGAGTGTCTATGCTTGGTTTTTCAGTCAAAGTAGTAATGTTTGGAATCCAAACATCTTCCCAAATATCAACTCTAGAACCATCTCTTATCTCCCAAACTCCAAACTTCTTAATCTGAATGAGACCCTTAGTGATACACTTCCACAACCAGGAGCTGTTTTTTTTACTTATTATTTTCGAAGGATATCCATGAGGAAAGTATTTATGCTTCAGTATCTGAACCCAAAGAGTATCTCTTTCAGATAAGAGCCTCCATCCAACCTTAGCAATAAGAGCAAGATTAAATCCTTCCAAATTTCTAAACCCTAACCCTCCAGAAATTTTAGACTTACACAAACCAGCCCAAGCTTTAAGATAAACCCCTTTTTTTCCCTTCAACCTTACCCCACCAGAAATCTCTTTGGAGATTAGAAATTTGATTAGTAATGCTCTTAGGGATCACAAAAACCCCCATTTGGAAGTTAGCAACAGTTTGAATCACACTTTTAACTAAAGTTGTCCTACCAGCCTGACTTAAAACTTTCCCTTTCCATCCCTGAAGTCTAGTTCTGACTTTGTCTAAAATGGGATTAAAACATTCAATCTTGGATCTATGAGTAAAGAGAGGAATACCCAGGTACTTATCATGCAACCCAACATACTTTACTTTGAGAATTCTAATAAGCTTTTTGCAATGCTTTGAAGGCAAATTTTTGCTAAAGAAAATACCAGACTTCTCAAAATTAATGAGCTGGCCAGACATGATACTAAACTTGTTCAAGATACTCAGCAAATTTCTTCCTTCCAAGAGAGAAGCATTAGCAAAGATCAGGCAATCATCTGCAAAAAGTAGATGATTAATGGAAGGGCTGGTGCGATTGACCTTTATACCAAGGACAAGACCCTTAGCCTCAGCATCTAAAATAATTCTAGAAAGCCCTTCCATACAGAGAATGAACAAATAAGGAGATAAAGGATCCCCTTGCCTAAGCCCTCTAGAAGGAGAAAAAACATTACAAGGCACTCCATTTAACAAAATAGCAGGTGAGCTAGTACTAATGCATTGATAAATCAAATCACACCAATTAGAATCAAAACCCATTTTAGTCATAACAGCCAAAAGATATGACCATTCTACCCTATCAAAGGCCTTAGACATATCTAGCTTTAGCCCCATCCATCCCTTCCTTCCCTTTTTATTCCTCATAGAGTGAATAATTTCATGAGCAATAATAATATTGTCAGTAATTTGTCTACATGGAATAAAAGCAGATTGAAAAGGAGAGATTAAATTTTCCAGAAAAGGTTTTAGTCTATTGGCCAACAGCTTAGATATGATCTTATAAGAGGTATTACATAAGCTAATAGGTCTGAAATCAGATGGACCAATAGGGTTTGAAATTTTTGGAATCAAAGAAATATAGGTTTGATTATGTTTTTTACATAAGAATTTGGAGATGAAAAAAGTCTTAACCATATCAACAATATCATTCCCAACAAGATCCCAATTTTTTTGAAAAAAGACAGCAGGAAAACCATCAAGACCAGGTGCTTTGTTAGGGGACATCCCAAAAACTACTAATCTTACCTCCTCAGCAGAGGGAGTAGCAGTAAGCAAGTTATTATGCACAGTAGAGATGCAACTAGGAATCAGGCTTGTTATCTCAGAGAAATTAGCATTAATAGATGTAGTGGCCATATTCTTAAAATGAGCAGTCAAACAATCTGCAATATCAGTTTTGTTTTCTAGCCACACACCCTGGGAGTTTTTAAGACATTCAATGTTGTTAACTTTATTTCTGTTCCTAGCCAGAAAGTGAAAATAAGCAGTATTACGATCTCCTAGACTTAAATCTTTTTCTGCGGCCTTAACTTTCCAAAACTCTTCCTCTATGTCATACCATTTTTCAAGATCTAAAGTCAACAATTTCAAATCATAATGGTAATTAGGAGAAGTATTACTAGTAGTCATGTTATGCAAATCCAATTTGATTCTTTTAATATTATCTTGAATATTACCAAAATGGGATCAGTTCCATAGCCTAAGATTAAACTTAACCTCTCCCAGTTTACAAATCACTTTGTGACCAGGCGACCCAACATGATTAGTCTCCCAAGAATCAGCAATTACTTGTCTACAAGATTCGTCTTCCATCCAAAGCCCAAAAAATTTAAAGGCTTTTGGTCCAGAATTAAATCCAGAGTTAGTAGTGAGAAAAATAGGAGAGTGGTCAGAACCTACTGCAGCAAGATGCTTCAGACTCAATTTAGGGAATAGGTTTTGCCAGGTTGTATTAGACAGAGCCTTGTCTAATCTCTCCTCGACATGGGCCCACCCTTCTCTATGGTTTGACCAAATGAAAGGATAACCTTTGAAACCCAAGTCTATAAGTCCCCCAACATTCACAATCTGAAGAAAAGCATTAGCCTCAGTCTGAGAGAAAGGTTTACGCCCCTTTTTTTCATCAGGGTAAAAAACCACATTGAGATCTCCTATAACTAACCAGGGATCTTCAACAATCTCAGCCATTTGTCGAAGAAAATCCCAAGACTGGGATTTACACTCTCTGTAGGGACTACCATAGACACAAGAAAGGACCCATTCCCTCCCATCTTTTCCCTCTAAATCCAAAGTATCAATTTGATGAATAGAGCTATGCACAACTTCTAAATCTATATTATCTTTCCAAGCTAGGACAAGACCACCAACCTTACTTATAGGAGGAACCAAAAACCACTTGGTAAAATTAAGCTTAGTGAGAAGCTTTTCCATAAAATTATCCCTTTTTTTGTTTCAGAAAGGAAAATGATTTCAGGGTCATAATCCTTAACCAAGTGAAAAAGATGATTTTTTGTGAAATTTTTCCCAATACCCTGGCAGTTCCAAGATAGAATCTTCATGCAAGCAAAGCTAAGTATAGCAATTGCCCTCCAAAATATCACTGCTTCAATTGGAGAAGTAATGGATCTTGCCAACCCAATGGGTGAATACTATATTGAAGAAAATGTGAGAGCTCTGATCAAGATAAAGGTTTCCAATCAGCTTCCTTTGGGTTCTGAAATCACGGTTGATGAAGAGGGTGAAAAAGTTTGGATCCAGTTCATCTATGAGGTTCTACCTTGGAATCTTTGTAACCATTGTCGAGTTATGGATCATGATGCCCAGAAATGCAAAGATTCGTTAGTAGAAGACATGGAGATACATCAAGATCCAAGCAAGAAAAGTCAGGAAAAGATTGGGAATTCTCCCCAGGAAAGCACTATGACATCAATGGTTCTGGCCTTAACAGATCAGATTGGAAATCAATCAGGAGAAACAATTAATGAAAATGATGGATCACCAATTCTGCAGGACAAAATCGGAGAAGTACAAGGTAAAGAAATTTTTATAACTAAATCTAAACCGAAGGTGGTCCCTAGAAGAAGTTATAAAAAACATTAACCCAGAAAAAACCCCCAATCTTCCAAAACCAAGCCCAGTTTCAACACCCATTACCCAAAGCCCATCTATCTTCACACAAGGCCCTTTCAAAAGCAGTCAATACCAATTCCGAACAGAAAATAATTCTCAGTCTTCATTTGCCATAGGAAGTTCAAGTGGTTACCCTAAATTTATTCCTAAGATTTCTAACATCGTTATCAATCTTGAAGACGAAGGAAAGATAGATAAAAAAACAGTCACTAAGACAAAAGCTAAAAGGAAGCCTAAGGAGCAAAAAATTTCAGCTACATCTAGAAAGAGAAATAAGAAATTTGAGTCGATTAAAAAGGATCTGGAAGCTTCAGTGAATCTTGATCAGGCCTTGGTTTTGATAAGGGAAGTGGAAAAGGATCAAGATGTGGAAGGGAGAGAAAAATATATTCAGGGAGAAGGGACAAAAAAGAACAACATAGATGATGGGGTGCCTCAAATCGTAGATGAAGAATACAACAAACTCTGTCCAGATTTACCTTCAATGGAGAAGACACCTGCTTTCAGATCTGCGAATCTAAATGATTTACATGCTCAAAATCTTGAATCAAATTTTGACATAGATCACAGCCTCAGCTAAAATTACCAGGCAAAATCGCAGACAAATACCCTAATCTCAATTGAACCCAAAATACTTCTTTATCCAGCGATATTATTGATGAAGGTGAGAACCTACGCAGAGGAACTACTTTCATTGCTACTAAAAACCCATTAATTATCCACGGACCCTCTGTTTTGATAGTTTTGAAATCACCTTCTGTTTTCATCTTGAACAGAAAGGTGTTTTCCATCCGTTGATGGCAAGAGATCTGGACCTCCTCTGTAAGAGGCCATAATGAGTGAACAGATTCAGTCACAGTGCTTAAAGAAACAGCTACTGAACTACAGATCCTGCCTATCATCGTCCTGGCCCAGTCAGTTTTCTCTTTGGCCAACATGGTCTTAGACAATTTAACGTTCGATTTGAAACGATCATGGATTGAAAGGTTTTTTTTCCATTTTATCAGAAAGGGAATTGATATTCAGATCACTATTATTCATCGGATGCATTCTGAGAAGAAGACACACAGAAGCATGAGTAAGTAGAATACAGACTGTAGAGATCATCATTCTTTTTTTTCCCCACATCCCATCAACTGAGCCGTCTATCAGAAGTATTAAATGAAGAGTCAGATATTATAAACTTAACATAGTCATCCTCATTGTAGTGAAGAGAAACAACATTAATTGAATAGTCCAATTTTTAATCTAATTTTGGAACCCAAGAATACTATATTGAGGCCATATCTTTTTTCTGACTCTCTTGGAAAAAGCAATAACAGTCCGTAGACTTAAAAATTCCTTATTCCTATAATGAGTCCAAATCCACATTAAATCCAAATATTTTCCTTTTTCACTGTAGCTGGATTCGTTCTTCTTAAAATATTTTTTTAAACCCATACCCTCTTCCTCAAAACCGGAGAAAGCAAAATGCAATAAATGTGAGGAAAGCAACCCAAGAGCGCCTAACCTTGTAACCGGGCCCACAGATCTTGAATCAAAGGAATTAAAAGGATAATAGATACACAGACTTTTGCGAAAAAAACCCTGCAAAACTGAGACAAAAAATAAAATTTTAATATGAAGAACTCATGATGGCGATCATACCTTTGCTCAGGATGGAAAATCAAAGCATAATTGAGAATGTAAATTTCTTGATTATCCCAGATCGCACAGAAGAAAGTTCTCACACCAAGAACCACTCACTCACCGAATGTAGATATTACTTAATCCGAAACACTATCGGAACATATCTCACACTCGAAAAGGATCACCCAAACTCACAAACTCGAACAAAAGGATCACACAAACTCACAAACTGATTATCCCAGATCTCACACTCGAACTCACGAACACGGAAGACGTTTTCACACTCGAACTCACGAACTCACCAATCTATCTGAGTAGTGCTATGCATCCTTAAAAAGTCAGTTCTATCTCAGCCAAAATGCGCAATCTACGATTTTTGTGAAGTTTGTAGAATCCTCACAATTTACTATTTATCATACAAATTTACGAGGATCGTTGGATCATGCATTCTGTGTATTTTTTGAGACATTTAGGGCCCGTTTGGTTTGGGTTTCAAAAACAGTTTTATGTTTTTCAAAATAGTAAAAACAAAAAAAAGAAAAAAATCTGTTTGGTTGATCCGTTTTTTAAAACAAGTTTTATAAAACAGTTTTTAAAACAGGGTAAAATTATAAAACGAAAAAAGATTGTTTTATCTGTTTTCATTTTGGTCGGGGTCGTCGGGCTTAAGTCGAGAGGCTTCAAAAACCAGCACACCATTGCTCTCCACCATTGAAGCTCTCGTCTGAAATTCTATGGATCTCTACAAGGTAACACTATCTCTCACCCTTTCTCTTTCTCTTTCTCTCTCCTACTCTTTCTTTCTCTCTCCCTTTCTTTCCCTCACTTAATCTCTACATTTTTAGGGTTTTTACTGGTTTATTATTGTCGGACTTCGTCAAAATCAGAGCTCAAAACCTCTGGTATAGAGGAAGATTATTCTGTCGCTCTCTCGCTTTTTCTCACTCTCTCTCTCTCACTCTTTGCATTTCTAGGGTTTCCATTTCTTGGGTTTCTAATTGGACCTTTTGAGAAACGAAGGAATTCTTATCTTGCATTGATTCTTGAGACGGGTATGAACATTTGACCTAATTTTTATTTCTGTCATTCATGAATTGGTTTGATAGTTTTGCTCTCTTTCTATTCTGTGTATTTTAGTAGTTAAACTATTTTGATTTATATTATTTGGGGAATAATGAAGCTTGAAATTTACAGAATGGGTAGTCTTTGTATTTGATGATTTTGGATCTCTGATGTGGAAAATTATTGAATTCTGGAAGAGTTGAATTATTAGTCTTTAATTATGCTAAGCCTGATATGGTAATTCCCTGAATTTGTTGAATTTTCTTCTGATCTGTAATTTATTGAAATTAATCAGGGTTTATGCTTCTTTTTGTTTTTTGTTTTTCTCTCTCAAAAACATTTTCTGGAGTGACAGTCTAGACCTGGAAGTTTTTATTTTTGCTACTTGGAGGACAATGTAATCTGAAAGATTATCATCTAAATTAGCCAAATGAATAGTTCTCTGATATACTTTGTATAACCAACCGTATGTTATAGCATTCCTCAAAATATCTGGCCGTTGTATAATAAGAAGGGAGATGGAAGCATTCCCCTTTGAGCATGTTTTTATTTTGGGAAATTGGGATTGAAATAGTCTGTTGGTTTGGTCTCAGGATGGTTTGATGTCTATTTGCTAAATGCACTAGGTTATAGAGGTTGGCAGTGCTTAGGTCTTAATCATTTAGGATTATATCATCCTACCACGCTTTACAGCAAACGTTCTTGGCTGGCTCCTCTGTGATGGATGTGGTTGAAGTATAAGGATATTGAATCATGAAAGTTACTGGTGGGTTGTGCCATTGGAGGCAGAAGAGAATTCATTATGTCAGGGAGACAGGGCAGATGATGCTATTGTTTGGAGGAGGGTGGGGTGACATTGGTTTAGAAGAAAAAAGTAGAAGCGAGAGAACATCTAGATCGCAGGTTTGACGAGTAGGGGGAGAATTGGTCTACCTACTAATTTTATGTGAATATGTGTTTTACCCTGAAGACTTGAATAGAAGGAAATTTTTTATTAACCTTGTTAAGTTTTTATTCTTCATGTCAGGATTTTTCATGGACGTCGTAAATGCACAGTCCCCTTTGGCCTGGCAAGTTAGTATCCATATATATACTACCACCCCTGCATATCAGCTTCTTAATGGCAAAATAAAACCTATAACAGAATGTTTTAGCAAAGGCAGAATTAAACCTATAACAGAATGTTTACTTCTCGCATGAGTTTCTTTCTATTTGATCATTATAGTACTAGTTGATCTGACTATAATTGCTTATTATTGGACTTAACCTTGTGCAACCTCCTACTCGATGGTGGAGTTATAGTTACTTTGAAGATTATCTTCAGCTAGTTGAGTTAAGGAGAAGAAGGATGGTTTTAGTGAAAGGATTAGGTCGTTAAGTTCAATCTTAAAAATTCATTTCTTTGTATCTATTGATGTAGCTAGTTTTTTTGTGATATATTATTACTCCATATATGTGGCGTTGATGCATTCTTGAGCTTTTTGCTGACAGTAGTTAAGACTGCATCAAATTATTGATCATTGAGCTCATTCTTTCTTTATGAATTATGCAGAGTATAGAACTGTCTTTGGAGTTGCAGGACCACTTGTTATCTTAGAGAAAGTTAAGGTTGGCATGTTATCTTTCTCCTTTACTTTGTTTTTATGATTATTATATTTGTGCACTCACTGTGTTAGTTTTCCTTAGGGAATGTAGTGATATGTCCAACTGCTCCTGAAAAAGTGTTTTCCTTGGTTTCATAAAGTGAAAAAAAA
>MVGT01004291.1:280390-309511 GCA_002174775.1 Macleaya cordata
AAACCCCATATCGAGGTAGAAAAGTTCAAGTGACACAAAACATAATGTGTGCATGTTCATTTGACATGCTATTCACATTTGTTTACACGGGATGGGAAGGAACAACTAATGACTCAAGAATTTTATTCGATGCTATTGCTAAAGAAGACAATGAGTTCCCTTTACCTAAAGAAGGTATAAAGTACAACTTTAATTATGAAAGTTATTTTTACTAATAAGATATATTATCATAATTTGAATGGATTAAAGTTATTAGATGCATTGTCCACAGGAAAATATTACGTCGTCGACTCTAGTTATACAAATATGCCTGAGTTTCTCTCACCCTATCGTGGAGAACGTTATCACTTGCGTGATTATAGAGGAAGAGGTAGACAACCAAAGGGTCCGATGGAATTATTTAACTATAGGCACTCATCACTACGCAATGTTATTGAGCGTTGTTTTGGAGTGCTTAAGGCTCGGTTTCCCATACTAAAATTAATGCCTAATTATCCAGTTAGAAGGCAGCGACACATTCCCGTTGCTTGTTGCACATTGCAAAATTTTATCAGAATGGAATCAAGGGGTGATGAGTTCTTTAATCAATACCAGGCTGAGGATCTTGTTGTAGTAGATGAAGAAAGTTCGGGAGTGAGGCAAGAAAGGGTAGACATGGATATGGGTGAGGGAAATATTAGTCAAATAAATGAAACTAGAGATCAAATTGCTGGGGCAATGTGGCTTGGCTATATTCGTAATTAGTCCAGTCTTAGGACCTACTTAACTAGTTGGTAGCATATCAAATATATATTGATAACTTTGATATTGAAGATGATTGTTATATATTTATAATATTCATTATTAGTGTGAGAATTTATAATTTATGTTTATGGGTCTAGATGGAGAATAAATGTTCTAAATTGAAGAATAAATGGTCTAGCTTGAAAAATAAAAGATCTAGACATAAAAAACTAAGAGGGAATTTTTGGAAGATTTTGGGTGTAATTTATCTAAACTAAGGTGTTTTTATGTAGTTTACTAAAAAAAAAAGCCTTCAAGTTTTTAATTTTGAAAATAGTTTTAAAATACTGTACCAAACAGGTTTTTTGAGTTTTTAAAATTTAAAAATAATTTTCAGATTTGATACCAAACACTTTTTATGATTTTAAAAATTCAAAAAATACAATCCTGGTTTCTAATCATTTTTCATTTTCAAAAATTAGTTTTTGAATCGCGAACCAAACGGGCCCTTAGCATTTTTCTTAAAAAACATACCTCCAAGTTTGACTCTCATCCTTGTTATCCAGAGTCAGAACGGCTTAAACAAATCAATTCCGGTTCTAACACTCAAATTGGTGAAACTACAACCATGATAATTGTTTCCTAATTCAATTGGTTCTCAAATAATATGGTTTTGAGTAGTTAAACCATGTATGGAAAGACTTGAGAAAAGTTAAAAAAAAACAAAAAATAAAATAAAATAAAATAAAATTATGATTGAAGGATCGAAAATAATTTTAATGTTCCGTCGGTTTGGTTCGGAATTCGAACAATAACGGGCCGAAAAAGTTCCGGTTTTATTGTTCTAAGGGTGTTCTGTTGCCGACTTGCCGGTAGGCCCGGTACTCTTAGGTCCACCAGTAATCATCAGACTTTCCCGGGTCAAAGTACGAATTGGCGCATTGCAGTCAGGGTCAAGCTTTGAATTGGCGTTTTGCAGTCAAGGTCATCCTTTTAGGTCAATTTGATGTCAACAAACAAAGTCTTAACGACTCCAATCCATCGGACTTTGATCCTTGGGTTCCTAGAGAAGAGATCAAATGCCCCATCCAAAATGCCCCCGTATGGCCAGTAGGGGAGCCAGAATTTTATCTCAGTGGGGGCCAAAATAAATGTTGAATTCTATTTTCATGCCACCTTTTTTTCATTAACACCATGTTTACACTATAGAACTCACATGTAGAGGATCCCTTTTTTTGAAGATGATCTTCTCAAAATTTAGATCACCCTTACATATTTTACATCATTCTAAAACTTTTAATCTCATCGAAAATTGATCCAAATTTTAATCTGAATGATGCATTTTACTAGTAGTTTTGTAAACTGATGTATTTTTTAGGCTAGTCTACATGGTGAAGAGATCATCTCACAAAAATATCAACCCTTGGATCATCCAAAAGGTAATCCAAACTTTAATTCGAGTCATTTATTTTACCGATAATTTTCAACCAATTTTTAGTTGAGTAAAAAGTTGTAGAACAATATAATTTTTTGATAATGAAATCTATATGGTAAGGAAATTATCGTCACAAAAATTGATCACTAAGATCTTTTCTATGTGTGTCCATAATGCAGTGTGTGCAGCGTATAAATTCTTAAGTCTGATGTATTGAAAAATTAAAAATTGAGGGGAAGTAGATTTTCCCACGATAATTGAGGAAAGGAGGGTGTTTCCGCTACATTTACCCTTGGACAAGTCAACTCTGCAAATTAATACAAACTGATGCTAACAAAATATGAGTGGGGGCAGCTGCCCCCAGTGGGCATAAGCTGGCTCCGCCACTGCGTATGGGGAATCCCATAGGCTTACATAGAGAAGATCTACAAGTTAATTTTTAGTAAGAATGTTGTTCTCAGTCTTCACCATGTACTTCATCATATCGAAAATCTCTAATGTCATCAAAAGTTGGTTATATATTTATGCTAAAATTAAAATCTAAAAAAAAATTTAAAATTTTAAGATTTTGGTGAGATGATTTGTGAAGGCTAGAATTTTAGAACGCGTACACAGATTTTTTGATCTACATGATGAGGAGCATATTGACACCTAAAAAAATTAGCCCTTAGATCATGCTCCTCCATTTATGGGGGCACAAATTGGACATTCTTTGATGGGGGTATTCGATACCTTCTTAAGTTCCTAAATCCTAACCACATAACTAACTCATGTAGTGGACCACCGGCAACAGCTATGCGGCCCACTAATTCCTTAGTCTTGTGCACATGAGTTATACGTATTATTCACATTGGGTATGTTATTTACGCATGTGTGCTTCTTACATTAGGTTTATTTTAAAAGAAGAGCAAACAATATTGAAGGGGTAACACCCCACCTATGAAGCACAAATACTTCACTTGCAGTAGCGTGTCTGTGTCGGACATGTGTCCGACACTTAGACACACAAACATAGGGGGACACTTCAAACACATGTCCAGTGAGATTTTTGTTGTAAATATGTTCAAAAAATAGACCAAAATATGGCACACATTTTTTTTTGTCTTTCTTTCACTTTCTCTATTGTCGAAACTCCTTTATCTAAGGAATTTTCTAGAGTTCTTTAAAGATTTCATCTATGAAATAAATTTTTAGTATAAATATGTTATTTCATAATATATTATTACCGTGTTCATGACCTCCTTTTTTAAGATTTGATGTGTCGTCGTGACCATTGAGTCGTATCCGTATCCCGGTGTCCGTGTTTCCTAGCACTCAACTTTTTTCTCTTAACACTCCAGTTACACTAGCCTATGAGGCCTAAGTGTTAAGGAGATCATCCTCATAAAAAAATCATCCTTTGGATTATATCTACATACCTCCACCCGTAGGTGTAAGTAGAGTGTAATAATAAGGTGGTTGAAATATATGGATGGTATATTTGAATAATCCAAAAAAGGCACGCAAAAATGAAAAACCCCACCCCATTGTAAATTAGGTGATTTTTGGATTGTATAAATAACTTTAGTTTCAAATCAATTTTTTGTAGTTGATTTTCAACAGCTTTTATAAGATTTGTAATGAGCTAATTTCTAGTGAGGATGAACTATATGGTAAGAGGATCATCCTCACCATAAAATAACCTTTGGATCATCGCCATGGTGGCTGATGGTCCTAGAGCTAATTTCTATTGTGGGTTTTCTCGTCACTGTCTCAATCACACCATATTTGAAAATTAGATAGTTCTAATAAGTCATTTAATTCAATAAAAAATTTGTTGGAAATCAACTGTTAAAGAAAAAAAAAACGCCACAAATTTGCCAAATGGTTAAGGGCTTATTTGTGGGGATTAAAAGTTTTAAAATGGAGGGATTTATACAAGGATACTGCTAGGTGAACATAACACTTTCTATGTTTGGGCAAGACATAAATAGTGTGGGGCCTACATGAATACGATCTAGGGGCTGATATTTAGTGCGGATGTTCTACTCACCAAGTAGATCATCATCACAAAAAATCAGCCAATTTTAAAACTTCTAACACTACAAAAAATTGATTGGAAGTTGATTATAAATCAATAGTGAGAAATAAAAGTTTATGACTTCCATTCAATTTTTGATGAGGTTATAAATTTTAGAATGTGTTAATTTTTTATAATGATGATCTAAATGGTGAGGAGAATGTACTTACAAAAAATCAGCCCTTAGATCGTAATCATGTGGGCCCCCCATATAGTTTAAAAAATCAGCACATTCTAAAATTTATAACCTCATCAAATTGAATGGAAGTCCTCACATTTATTCCTTACTTGATTTATAATCAACTTCCAATTAATTTTTGATAGTCTTAAGAAATTTTAGAATTGACTAATTTTTTGTGATGATGATATACATAATGAGTATAACATCTTTACTAAATATCAACCCTTCGATCATACTCATTTGAACCCCGCACTATTTATGTTTAGCCCAAACATAAAAAGTATTACCCTCAGAGTCATGCATGATTCTAGACAGTAAGAAATTCATCATTTCTGAAAATCGACCTTAGATCATCATTCTTAATACACGGGGTGCAATGATGAGATGTTTTATTTTGGGGTGCAATTACACCCCCACTTAGAGAAATGAAATTATTTTTTATCGGTTACCCTGTGGTCCTTGTCACACCAACTACTCAAGAGTACTAGGAATTTACTCCACTAGCAAACGAACAAAATCTGCTTTTTAATAATCACCAAAATATGCCACCTACCCGGCCCTTTCTTTTGAGCCCCCTACTGATGGGCCTCCCTTGAACATATGCAAACTTGACAAAACTGATTACATCAAATGGCTAATATTTCTTAAACATCCTAATCTCATCCTTTAACCCTATTGATACATCCAGAATTTACCAACACAGAGTGACACGTGTCATATTCACATGAATGGAGTAGCAAACATTGCTCTATCTCTCATCCATTCTATAGCTTCCTCCAAAGTCTATCCATGAAGATGATCAGAAAGTTCTTCCAGTTGGACAAATAACATGCTTTGTTTGTGAACATAAAGCAATTAAATTACTAAAATAAATTAAGAACCAATTCTGGTCTTCCGCCCGCCATTAAAGAAAAAAAAAGCAGAACAGTCAAAAGGGTTGATTCTCTTTAAAGACCCCCCAATTCCCCGGCCCAACATTATGATGAAGAGTTCCACTAAATATTAAGCTGATCACCACCCCAAAATTAATCTTCTAAACAGAATTCAGCTGCCATGAATACTCTAATGAGAAGCACAACCTTAGCTTTCAGTCGTCGTCGATCAGACGACCACTATGGCTATGAATTCTTGGGTCGTTCAAGTGGCGGCATGGGAGACCAAGAAATCGGTGGTGACGGTGGCGGTGGCCGTTTTGGCAGCCGTTCTCGAAGAACACCGTCGAAGCGAAGGAAGGATCAACCATACATGATGAGTTCTGTTAGTTATAGAAGAGACAGGGCAAAGAAACGTCAAATTTTTCTCCGTAGTTACCAGTTATCATCCATTGGGGCTCATGAAAGTACTGCAAAGTCCACTTCTAGAAGATTGAAAAAGGCATTTGTGAAGGTAAAATCAGCTTTAGTGGCAATTGTAGCGTTTGCAAGAATGGATCCTTTAAGATCTTGTGCTGTGAGTGGGCCAACAGCCATTTGTGGTTCCTCTCCAAAGTCTGTGATTCAATCTGTCCGTCCAGTTGTCCCTAAGTAATTGATCGATCTTCACTATTTGTGTAATTACTAATTAATTTAGAATGATTGATCAATTTAGTACTGAAGTCGACCGATCAACTTAGATTGAGCAGCTAGCAGTACAGTACTAAATTTGGAACCAACTTGGTCAGTAATGGTTCTTAGAGAAGATTACAGATGGGGTCAGTAACAGTAATGTATTTAATGGGTTTTTGTGAAATTTCTCAGATGGGCACCCGGCCATTGTTTTCTGGAATTTAACATACACATCAAATTGAAGCTTGAATTGAAATGTGAACTTCAGTTAATATTGAAATGTTGAGTAGTAGTCCAAAGTCCAAACTTTAATTTTAGCAATCATCTTCTTCATCAATTCTAATGTGCAACAGAACACAGTTAAAATGGGCTCTCTTATTGAGCTGGGTGGGGGTTTTTGAGCTCATACTAACGGGATTGGGCCTGGTTCTATCTAGGAGATGGTGGACATGTTGATCCAAATCACCCATCTAGTACTTGATGACCCTATGGAATATAGTGTGGCTTTGGGCAAAATGCTGTCGATCTTGTTTGTACTATATTTTTGTCATTAGGAGGGGAGTCGTCCCTTCTTAGAAATTAGAGAGCCCTTAACTTTTTGGGATTTATTTTAACGAGTAATGCTATTTAGACCGATTAAATGTTAGAATTGGTGTATGATGGATAGGTAGCATTGTCGGTCCTACTTTCCGATGAAATCAATTGGAAAAGCCCTCAAAGTTGATGGTGGATCCCACCTACCCCATCAGATTATTGCATTTGGTCTGTCAAAAAAACGTTTTTCCTTTAAAAGGGTAACCTTATGCTATTATGCACCCTTTGGTTTTGCTGAAATGGGTCATTTCATTCACCATGTTTAATTGCCCTATTTCAGTCCGTTCAGCAAAAAGAAAAAACAAACACCCACTATTAATGAGTGATTACTGCGTTTACACATTGCTGTGGCTAAGTGGCTTGCCTAGATTGGGAGTTGGGAGGGACTTGGCATTGGTCAGTGTTGGGATCTCTGGTTGACCCTTAGCCTTGGCCTTGGCCCACCTGAAGTATGACCTTTGACCGCTAAAGTATGGCCTTTGACAGCTCAAGGCCTTACACTCTCTTGAGCCTGTTTAGGAAGCCCATTAAACTACTTTGATCTGATGGTTTAAACTTTGTCAATCAAGCCTACTAGTTTGGGCGTAGTAGGTTAGCCGTTAACCCATTGGAGTGGGTCCCCGGGTTCCAATAATTTGCCACGTGGAATTTGCCAATTGGATAAACAAAACTTTATCGCTTCACTCGAGGACCAAACTTTGACTCTTCCTTTTAAAACAAAAGACCTATCTCTGAGTCAAAAAGCTACGCAGCTCTTGAATCAACTCAGTGACTCATCATAAACTAAATTAACCAAGTACAACGAGGCTCAAATGCACCCCTCAAATCTTCAAATCTTCAGATCCCTCCTTCCACTCCTTTGTTTGTGGATGTGTTAACAGTACGAACCACCAAAGGAGAGAGCTGCAGTCGATGGATAATGGAAAATACTAAACTTACTACATTTTTCTACTGCAAAGTCATCTCATGGTTCTCAAATAATTTTACACCCCTCGTGATTTGCGTTATTTTCAAATTGACGCAAATACTCTCTTAAATATCCTTTGCAGTAAGATTGGCAGTACACTTTACTGTAAGTGTAGCAACACCGATGGATAATCCATCGATCAACCCTGAGTATTTTAACTAACTTTAACTCTCAGTCCATCAATCACCAATTTAAAATTTAAAATTTGAGGTTCCAAACCTTCAATTTCTCAAATTTCTCACTATCAGCTACATCCTTCAAATTAGTTCGAACCCTCAAATTAATTGTTGCCACTAAACTTGCTCTTATAGACGATATTCGACACTAGCCACTAGATTGGAGAGACTCGGTTGACTTTCCATTTACTAGTGCTTTGGCTCAGTAACCCACCGAGTTTACTTAAGAAGTCAATCGAGTCAACTCAATAAACTAAAGTATCTTTTTTTATCCGTAAATTTGTATGTAAGAGGGCTTGAACCTAGATCATTGGTACTATCTCCCAACAACTTTCTCACTCTTACCGAGTGACACCTACCGAATTCCCTATAGAAAACCACAATTCAAAGGTGGGGACATATCATCTCGAAATGGACAAATATCACGAGGGTTTGTGGGACTCACACACCACAGTCCTATCGCGTAGCAAATTCTATAGGAATTTAGTGTAAATCTCGAATTATCCTAAAGAAATGAAGAAGTCAAAATAGAGACGAGGGAAGAGAAGAAAAACGAGCGGTTTGAAATATTTGTGACTCAATTGGAAAACAAACAAACTTTCTCTCTCTACAATCACACATTAATTGTAGGGAAGTCCTTTCTCATCGGATGCCTGTAACAGAAAAAAAAAACAACCTCTCTTTCTCTTTCATCTCTCTCATCATCAACTGATGATCCTGCCACCTCTGATCTCGCGGAGGAGAAGAGGACAGCCCCTCTCTTTCTCTTTCTCTTTCTCTTTCTTTCTTCTTCTTCTCTTTCTTCTTTCTCTCTCTAAAAATTCTCCCTTTTATAATTCTCCACAATATTTTTTTCTCTTCTCTGATGGCCAACCACCATAGGGTCCACCCCATGGACGTCGAAACCAATTCAGGTGGACCTCCATATGCACCCAAATATGTAATGCTATCAGAAAATGGTGGTGACCCAAATGGCATCCGACCACCACCTTACCGCCGCAACATCCCTCGCTATCATTCCACCGCCGAACCCTACAAGAAAAATCGAAACTGCTGTCTCAAATGCATTTGTTGTTTTTATTGTTTCCTCTTCTTCGTCATGTTCGGTCTTTCCGCCGTAGCTTTCTATCTCTACGCTCTCTACGAACCCAGAGTCCCCAAATACGAAGTCCAACACATTGGTATCGGAGCATTCGACGTTCAACCCATAGATTTCAGCCTCTACACAGAGATTGATGTTACAGTAAAAGCAGAAAACCCTAATGATAAGATCAGTATTTTCTATGGAAAAGAAAGTACAGTCGATGTTATGTATTCTGATTCCACTCTTTGTTCTGGTAAAATACCTACATTTCGACAAGGCCACAAGAACACAACTTTTATAAATCTTGTGTTAAAAGGTAAGAGTGAGTTTGGGTCGGGTCTTCAAGCTGCTCTTATGGATAATCGAAAAACAGGGAAGATTCCATTACTCATTAGGGTTAGGGTACCTGTGGTTGTGGAACTCGGGGAGTTGCCGTTAAAACAACTTACAGTTCTGGTTAATTGTTCGTTAGTCATCGATAGCTTGACGCCGAAGAAGAAAGTGGAGATTCTGTCGACGAAATATCATATTGGGCTCGAATATTGATCGATGATTAATAAATTGGCGACGATGGGTTAGAAAGTTGAAGTAACTCATTTGATGATGAGTTAATAAGAATTATTTTGTGGGTTAATTCATCATCTCATTAGTACTTGTTTCTTTTGTAAAACAATTACCAAAATATGTATACAGTGGAGGAGAGGGATGAGAGAGAGAGAGAGAGTGAGACACAAGAAAATTTAAGAGAAGAGATTAATGATCATCCTTCAATGTTTAATTTAATTAGGGGATTGGATCAATGATTTTTGGAGGCTAATTAAGAGGACATTGAAGGAGCTTAATTTGGGTATGATCATTAATTAGCAACATGTTAGATGATTACATCCTGCTTTTACATATGCATGCATGTTGTTGTCACCTCGATCGATCAATTTGTATTATTTTTTGTTTTCATGATTCTGCTTTATCAGGGATTCATTGATCTGTTCCAACAAACATACCAACAGGTGTAGTATTTATATGTGATGAGAGATAATTCTGTAGAGCTTATTTCTTCCTAAATTTTAATTTTTAATGTAATATATTTGTTTTATAATTCATTAGAAATTTATTTTAGTCGATTCACGATTGCTGCAAAACGCGCTGTTAATTAGCATGTTTAATTTACTTAATCGATCAAACAAGATGTGTGCTCATGCCGATCGTATGTAGCAACACATTTGGTGTACACAACCTGCACGGAAGTTATATATCGATGAAGCTTGAAAAATTTATTCCTATTCTACCTTAATAATTAAATATCATTTAAAATGGGTTTATTGAAAGAAATGACAGATGCATTTTTGTGGTTTCACTCAAACCCTTCTAAATATAATGTGCCACTAATTAAAAAGAGTCCGGTTTAATGTAAAAGGGGGCTCGAGTTTGTTACAATTTCCATATAAGATTTTTTGTGTGGTCCAAATTGAGATGATATATATATATATATGAAGGTCTAGGATGATGTCATCATGCCAATCCGGTGTTGCGCGGATGGTTAAGGCGTCCCCTCATATTAGTATGAGGTCTTGAGTTCGAGCCTTGCTAGGGTGCCTAGCAAGGTTCTACTCATGTAATGTGGTGTACTCCTTAAAAAAAAAAAAGGATGATGTCATCATTATGAAATGATCATCCTAAAAATACTCCATTCTAAACTTTCTAACCCCATAAAAAATTGTTTAAAATTTAGGATAGAAATAAACGGCCATAAGTCGCCAACGTTTGATAGGTTATATCTTTAGATGATGCGATTTGCATTGCAGAAATACTTAACTCTTTTATAAGTAGTAGAAATGCAATACGTCCATAATTAAGAATTATATTAGTATGAAAATGATTTTTAGCCACAATGAAAAAGGTCAAGGGCCATGAAGACTACAATTATCGTTGCTAAAAGTCCATAGTATTGGGCCTATTCGTAAATAATAATTGGTTATTGGCCATGGTGTGATATGTTTCGTAGCTAAAAAGTTGAAACTATTTAAATTTCTTGAAAACCGTGGCAAAAATTCCTTTTAGCCAAGTTGATAGATGTTTTAGAGCTAAGTGAGATATCGGTGGTGGTTCACCATGCCTAAGAATTAATAATTCTTATCACGTGTCATTTAACCACGATTTTGGCATAAGGAATATCACAACTATATGCTTTTGGCCACGCTTTTACTGTTGCTAAATCCCATTTTTGCAGCCGTGGAAACTACTTTTGGACTAGTTTAAACTGCATTTAAAACTTGTATGTTGTCTTTTTTTTTATTACGAAGTAGCATCCGTGCTACCCTTAACGGGTGGCATATCCTAGCATTCCTCTTTCCAATGACGATGATCTGCATAGTTATTAGATCATCCATGGTATTGGGTTACATTCATAAATAATAATTTGTTATTGGCCACGGTGCATTATGTTTTCATGCTACGAAGTTGATAATATTAAAAATTTCGTGAAAAACCATGGCCAAAACCTCCTTTTAGCCAAGTTGACAGTTGTTTTAGCCAAGTGAGATATCGATGGTGGTGCACCATGGCTAAGAATCAATAATTTTTATCACATGTCAATTAGTCACGACTCATGCATAATGAATCATTGCAAGTATGTTCTTTTGACCACGATTTTACTGTGGCTAAATCCCATTTTTGCACTAGTGGAAACTGGGAAAACTACTATTGGAACTAGTTTAAATTGCATTTAAACTTGTATGTTACTTGCCTTTTTTACAACGTAGCATCCATGCTACCCTTAAAGAGTGGCATCCCAGCATTTCTCTTTCTAATGAGGATGATCACCATGGTTAGTAGATCATTCTTATAGAAAATCATTTTTACGTGTTACTTTTAAATTTGTGCGCTTTTATTTAGTACAAACCCAATGTAATGAAGGAAATACGACAACCAAATGGCCTAATAAATTCTCTGTGCTAGTAGAGGGAAAGTTCCACACAGGACTACCACAGTTATTCAAACCATATACAATCCCTATAACTCCCACACATACTGCTTGGGAGAAAAGAAAGGAAGGGGTAGTGCACATCAATATTGTCCCTACTTAAACATTATTATACACTATGGTACCATGTTTTCATAAGCGACCTTGGTACGTGCTAATAAAGCAGAGAAAACCCGACCAGCCAAATCCTATCCTAACTAGACCCGTTACCACTACAAAAAAAATGATTTTTAGGGACGCGGTTTTAGGGACGGTTTAGGAGTATTGGGGACGATTTTAAACCGTCCCTAAAAGTCTTTTTTTTTGTAGTGTACTAAACAAGTTAGAGTTAGGGTTAGGCATTTCTGATCCGTTATTCAAAAATCTCATTAGGGTTAGGGTCGATCCTAATCAGTTTCCTTATTTTATTTAGAAAAATGTTAAACAAGTCAGAGTTAGGATTTGAAAAATTGACCCGTTTAATAAACGAGTCAGAATTAGGATTAACTAATCTTGATCCAATAACCTGTCAACCTGCCTAGGGTCGACCCTAACCCTAATCCGTTACCAGGTCTATCTAAATCCATCAATTTAGTCTGGAGGACAGATGCTGCTGGTGCTGGGGCTGAGCTACTATAACCCGAAAAAACTGTGAAATAGCCGATTATAACAAACCAATTCTCAAGGATTGGTGGTCCAGATTTGGCTATGCTGTCATCCCCAAAATAATATTCAAACAACATTTTGGTTTTTTTTTTTCGAAGATATTAATTACATATATAATCTCAAATTTTGTCGGCCATAATGGAGTTGGTTGTCTTGATAGTTGTGCGCCGTCCTGGAAGTCTGGAACCAACAGAATAACGCCAAGAAAACCTTGTTAAAAAAAATAAAAATAAATAAATAAGAGTTTTTCTAACATACCTCCCTCGTCAATTAAATAATTTCAGGCATGCGTCACTTAGATAAGAAAATTAGATTTTAATCCCACCGTCCTAAATATTATTTAAGTTTATCAGATTCAAGGGTCATCATGGTTTTAAAATGGCTGAATCATGAGGTCGGCGAGTTGACTCGATACTGCTATCCAAATTCACGAGCTGAATCCACTCGAGTTTGATGGACTGAGTTTGAAGGGGTCAGATTTGATATCGAGTTATCAACTTGTTTAAAATGTCCATGTTAGGTTTTGACAAAAAATCCTAATCTTTGATTACAATCATCCTACAGTTGTAAATCTGCCGGCGTAGACCTTTTGATTTATGACGTCAACGAATTCATTTAGTAGTAGTTTTATAACCATCAGACATTGTTGAAATCAAATGTCGGCTATTTTTTTTTGTCAAAACTTGGCATTTCAAGATCCTGATGCATATTGGCATGAAGATACTTTCTAAACTAGAAATGAATGTCTAATTTATCCAAACCACGCGGGAATTGAAGTTAGAAAAAATGAAAAAAATTTGCTAAAAATGTTATCGAACAAAAGAAAATTCTTCCACCTTGCCGAGTCAACTAAGAGTGGGCTTATATTAAAATCGACGAAGGTGAAAGGAAATACATTCTGCTCCAGGGAGGGATAACTAATTTACTTAATTCATGCTGAACAGAAAAAAAAAAACTAAAAATAGAGTGAGAAATAACAGAAAAAAGATAGATAAAACTTTATTCCCCCCTCATGCACCCTACATACAAGGGGGAGTGTTTTGTTTTGTTTTGTTACATTACCCCGTTTCATGCGCGGCGTGAGCCCAAAAAAACAAACGCGGTGAGACCCACCAAGTAAAGAAAAGTGTTTGTTTTTCTCTCTCTGTCTTCCACCTTAATTTGCAACTTTCATAAAATTTTCATCCAAATCTTTTCATTTTCAAAAACACAAATCTCATATTAAAAACCCACGAAAAAAAAAAAATTTAGAAGAAGTCAGAAAACAGTGCGTTGCACGTAATCAGTATCTATATATATATATATATATATATATTTTTTAATACAACAGTTTGAATTTTGAATCCTTGTTATCTTTCTTCCAAACCTCCCAGAAGAATCTGTCCTCTGTCTTTGAAAAGTTCATATATATATCTTCAACTCAAGCTTGGGAGCTACTCACCAGGAATGCTGGGGTGGCTCTTCAACAATTATATTGATTTTTTCATTTTCTTTTCCAACGTTTCTCCTCAATAGAACGCCAAGGATTAACGATGACGCTGTCTGGAATCAGCTGCAAGGTTCCACCGTCTACCCGTATTAGTAATAGGTCAGGTGGATTCAAGGTACGCTCACTTCTGCATTGTTTTCTTCTTCTTCTTTTCCTACTTATGATTTATGAACCTGTGCCTGTAATTGTACAGAAAAATGTACGAACAAATTCATGGGTTTCCTGTTCTAGTTCTTCCAATTAATCCATAAAGGCGATCTAATGGTAACATGGATATTAATGATAGTCATAGAAGACTAGGTGTTTTTTACAAGAACCCACAACAAATGCAGAAAGATGTGGGTTTTTATTGTAAATTTCAAACCCAAGGTTTATGTTATGAGCTCAAACCAATGATTGATGCGGAAACCTGTTTAGTTCTATTCTTTCGATTCTGCCATGAAGATGCTAACAGCGGTCACCTGCCAAAAAAATTTAGAATTTCATGTCTTTTTGATGCATATTATAAACTATTGGTATCATAGAACAAGAAATTTGATACTTTCTGGTGATCAAGGGAACATGTATTTTCTAATTCTATATGAAATGGCTCTATAACCTTTTGAACAGCCACTACAGATGCCTATTTCAGAAACTTTGACATTGGTTCCTTAGGAAAGAAGTTATTTAAAAAATTAAGCAATATATTAAGCACAAGAGATTATATGATAACATTTTCTTTGGAAGGACGGCTGAAAAATTCCTTATCTATTGAAAGAGTGTGCCATAAATTGTTTCGTGCTGTTCAATATATCTATACTATTATAGTGCCCAAAACTGGAAAGTTAAGATTCAGCCATTTTTGCCGAACTTCAGAAATTGCCCTTCTAATAAGCAAAATTGTAATTCATTCTTGTTTAGTTAAATAAAAGGGTGAATATTCCAGTAAGAAAAAGCTGACCTTTCATTTTGTCCTAACAATGATATACAACTTATAAGCCACATCGGTATTTTTGCCACCTATAAGAAAAAGCTAATTTCGCCAATTCCAGATACTATTTGAATAAAATTCATTAAAGGAAGAAAACTACCAATGCACTATGCAGATGCAGGCAACCAAGAGTTCTGATGTATCTAAGAATCAAAAGGAGGTGAAAGGCCTCACCGTAGACAAATCATGTGGATGGGCAAGCAATTTCATTTCAATGGTTGAGCTTCGGAAGAAGATCCTTAGCTTTAGAGACATCATCGACCTTCCTCCCTGTGATGCACATGGTCCAATCAAGGAGGTATTCTATTTGCTTTGCAGTTCATAGAAATCAGTATTAGCAGATGCAAGTCTTTTTTGCATCTTTTCTTTTTCTGGAGTTTTTTAATGACACATCTGCCCGCAGCTGTTGATGGGAACTGTAGGGGATCTACACAACCTGTATCCCAAAATTGTACCTGGCATTCGCATGTCAGAAATGGATGAAACATCTGTACACGAGGTATGCCAAAAATTAGTTGAAGTCATTTTCGCAGTCATACAAATTCATAAGTTAACTAATCAATGTTATTACTTAGGTATTTTCCCAATTTTACAATGCTCTCAAATCTGTTGGAGATTCATGGGAGAAGAATCACTTAAGCAAATTCAAACATGAAAAAGAAGGCAATATGGAGGACCTCAGTTTGGAGCAATTCGGTAAGTTATATTTTTTGTATTCTTTGTATGCAATGTAATTTCTAGAAGTTTTTGGATTTAATGAGATGTTTAGTAACCGCGTTTATTGATGTTGATAATTTATGGTTTTGAAGTTGAACGAGTCTTGGCGAAACTTGATTACATGATTAAGGTAGCAAAAGAAATATTTGATGTGATGGATGAGGAAGACCAGAAGAACGAGGAGAGTCCACGGTACTCCATGTTTGGAGAAATCTTAAGTAAATCCTACTCAGATAACAAAACCTCATGCTGTCTCTCTCCAGTTACCCCAACTTCAGTCCTTCCGGATCTGATTGAGAGTTCTGTAAGTAATGGGAGGTTTGCAGACGTCTCTTATTCCCCACCTCTTCTCTGGCCTCTCAGGCTTCAGGCCGTGGGGAAGTTAAAACCCGTTGATGTTCAGCGTCTCTCCATCCACATGGTCCCTAATGTATCACCTCGAAGTTCCAGCACTGTCAATCAAATGACCAAGACCGTACGTGAAGTGAAGCCACAGATCCGAGAAGCGAAAAGGAATTCTGAAGGATTGCCAGTACGAAGAACCAATGGGGAACCCAAAGATTCCAAAGATACTAAAGTAAAATCAAAGCTTCTAAAGTCCAATTTAAATGAAATGCAAAGCAAAAAAGGTGGTGGTGCCAACAGTGGTGAAACTTCTAAACTAACTGCCCGACCAGTGCCGCCACCTATTCACGCAAGGAGAAAACCCAGAGTGCTTCCGCAAGCACCACCGCCACCACCACCACCGGTGCTGTCACCAAAAGTAACTGCAGCACCACCCCCACCACCGCAAAAGTTACCATCAAATGTTATTGCAGAATCATTCCTAGAATCGCCTACATTGCCACCACGAAATGTATCTCAAGCACCTCCCCCGCCACCACCCATGTTGGCAGTAAATGCATCTATAGCACCACCTCCACCACCACCACCAATATTGGCAGTAAGTGCTTCTACCGCACCACCTCCACCACCACCACCCATGTTGGCAATAAATGCTTCTACAGCACCACCTCCACCACCACCCATGTTGGCAATAAATGCTTCTACAGCACCACCTCCACCACCACCTATGTTGCCGCCAAATACTTCTGTACCACCCCCACCACCTATGTTGCCACCAAATGCTTCTGCACCACCCCCACCACCTATGTTGCCGCCAAATGCTTCCGCACCACCACCACCACCACCCATGCTACAAGCAAAAGGATCAGTGCCATCACCACCACCACCGATGTTACTGGCAAACGGATCTGCTCCACCACCACCACCTCCACTAGGCGTGTCAAAAGCCCTTCGTCCCAAGAAAGCAAATACAAAACTGAAGAGATCAACACAAATGGGTAACCTCTACAGGCTTCTTAAAGGCAAAGTAGAGGGATCTAGCTTAGACGGTAAATCGTCCAATGGAAAAAGGAGCCAGATTGGGGGCTCTGGAGGTAGCAAACAGAGCATGGCTGATGCACTAGCAGAGATGACAAAGAGGTATGCATTCTGTAAAGACCTCAACTCTAAGAGCTCAACACATCACAGTTCTACTTCAGAGATTTGAATGAAATAGATATGCTACTTTTTTTATTCCATTTTCTTTCACAATTAATCAATTATTGCTGTTTCGCCTATCAGATCTGCCTACTTCCAGCAAATAGAAGAAGATGTTCAAAAGTTTGCTAAATCAATAAATGAAATGAAAGCTGCAATCAATTCATTCCAAACAAAGGACATGGCCGAGCTTCTTAAATTCCATCAGTATGTGGAAAACCATCTAGAAAACCTGACGGATGAAACTCAGGTAACTTTGAATGAGCTATTCCGTTAATGTTGATTGATCCTTATCAGTATCATTAACCTCCTTTATTTAAATTTTACAACTCCAATTCATTGAGAGCAGGTGTTGGCAAGGTTTGATGATTTCCCCACCAAGAAGCTGGAAACGTTAAGGACAGCAGCAGCATTGTACATGAAGCTGAATTCAATAGTTACTAACCTTGAAAGCTGGAAGATAGAGGCTCCAATTGGCAAGTTACTTGACAGAGTTGAGTCCTACTTCAACAAGGTAACTAATAAGAACCAATGGTCCATTCCAGATGAAGATTCCTATTTGAATTATCATATCATCATCACCACCCACTAAAAACACATACCTACAGATAAAGACAGAAATTGATACACTAGAACGAAGCAAAGATGAGGAAGCTAAGCGATTTCAGAGTCACAATATCCATTTTGACTTCAATATACTGGTAAAAATCAAGGAATCGATGGTGGATGTTTCTTCCGGCTGTATGGAGTTGGCACTTAAGGTAAGACAATTAAGAGAGAGAATGCATAAACTACCTATAACTCAATAGCACACTTCAAAGCTCATTGAGAAAGACTATTAACTAATATGGTGGACATTTTGTGTTTGATTCCAGGAAAGAAGACAAGCAAAGGCTGAAGAGAATGAAGGAGCTGGATCTAAGCCTGACACACGATTGAAGGCATGTGCTAAGATGCTTTGGCGGGCTTTTCAGCTGGCATTCCGGGTCTATTCTTTTGCCGGCGGACAGGATGATCGTGCTGAGAGGTTGACCAAAGAATTAGCTCACGAAATAGAGACGGATCCTCAGCACCAGTAATATAAACTTTATATATTCTCTGCTACAATATAGTATACCTCATACAAAAAAGAAAAAAAAAACCAATATAGTTTACAAGATCAGAACCATTTCATCACGTTGAAGCAACTATTGCGTCATCGCGTGGTACCACTTTTGTTCGATTCAGTTCCTCGAGCGAGGTCATTATTAAGTTATTATGGTAGTGATTTTAGGAGTTCAATAAAGCAAGTATTTCTTGTTGCTTAGGAAATTATGTGTGCAAAGACTTACTGGAGTATGCAAAAAAGATTAGCTCTATCTCCATTTGCTCCAGTTCATAATATATCTATTGTTGTTTTATTCTTTAACTGGTGGATTGTGTGATTTCGCCATATTCTATCGTACTATAAGAAATATTATTAAATAGATCTTGCTTGTTGAACTTTATATGGAGCCTTATTTGTTTAGCTGAAGTGTTGGGGACTTCATTGGGCCTATTTAGAAGCAAAGACATATTTAAGATCAATCACAGGGACACTATAATACCATTGGCGCCTACTGACGCACATCAAGTACGTCCCAGACAAGGCGCCAATGATATTACACCACATCATTATGTAAGCCGCCTTTATATGGGCATAGCAATTACTCCTTGTGCGGAACAATGAAATCTGAAATGTGGGTCTTCAAGAATTTTGTTTGAAAAATGTGGGTTTTCAAGAATTAGCAGCTCAATGGCATATAATTTCTTGTGAACTGCATTTTTATAAAGAGAAGACGCTTTCTGAACCCAGAAATTGAGATAATCTTTGTGAAAACTAAACATTCAAACATTCAGATTCCAAAATGTAGTTATTCTTCGAATGATACAAGTTTTCTCCATCAGAATACGAATTCAAGTCCATTTGTCAATTTGAGGATTCTAACAAACATAATAACGAACAATTAAAATGCACTTCTCAAAAGTTGCATAATTTATCCAATTAAGTTCAAAATTCATTACCAGTTTCAGCTGAAGTTGATTAATATCTCTTCCACTTGCCCTGAAACGAGGAGTTTTAAGGTAGCATCCTCATCTGCAATTGAAATCCCTGGATCGCTGGGTTTGGTAGAGAAAATGGTTATCCCAATTTTACAAGACCACCACGGGTATGTAAAGTAGAAGTAGAAATGTAAAATGGGTTTGTCACGGTTTGATCATTGAACCGAATCGAAATGCCTTACGAATGAGAATGAATTCGGTCCTGGTTATTGTCGGTTCTGGTAGTTGAATGGGTGAACCAGGATAATCAATTATGGTTCTAAACTTCTAATTGGTTCTTAGCCAATCTTAGGTACATATCTACTCTTAATTTTCCTTCACGGGTAGTTTGGTGAATTGAGAGGGTGGCGTCTACAATTTAACGTAAGCAAGCAAGTTTGTGCACCCACTTGTAAACTGGGTGCCAACACCCTCAATCTGTCAAATTATCCATTTTTTTTTTTCTCAATCAACATCAAACTATCCAGTTTGGTGTGATATGGTCAAAACTTAGGGGGGCACATTAGTTGAACCTATTTTGCATCATTTGCAATGGTTCTGTTTTCCATCCAATTCACTTGAGGTTGGTTAGATCGTATTGGATGATCCATTTATGTTCCACCCATAATTAATTATCTTCGATATTTTTCTTAATCAAATTACATATTTTTTGTCTTTATCGTGTTTATGATTGAGGATAACTTTTAGACTTTTAGATTTTAGTTTTCCATAGCTATTAATTTTTTTTCAATAAATATATATCCGTTGGTTCAGTTTACATCAGTTTTGGGATGAGTCAATCTGTCAACCAATTTAATTAAATTAGTTTTCATATAACAACATCTAATTCCATCCAGACAATCAACTAGATCGGTTTAAATCTGATCGGATTGATTTGAATCAGATTCAATTAATCGGTTCGGCTCAATTTTGTGCACACTGTAGTCAAAGTTAGACGATGGGATGTTTTATTTTATTTTTTCTTTAAAGGGAAGACATGATAAGTGAATCCTAAGATTCTCTATGAGCCATCCTAGGTGTTTTTGGTGGTGGTCAAATTTGTTGTTTACTCACATTTGAAATGTTTTTTTTGCTATTGACCATTCAAACTATTTAGTAATAAAATAAATTTTTTTTTTCAAAACAAACCCTAAATCCTTTTATTTTTTGTTTTACACCCCACCCTACCACACCACCATTCCCATTGCCACCATCTCCACCACCGCCACCTCCACTTCCACCTCCATCGTCACTGAGAGAGAATATAAAGAGAGAGAAAAGAAGAAAGAGAAAGAGAAAGAGTGAGAAAAAGAGAAGAGGAGAGATATCTGAAAATTTTAGATTTCGCTCTCGCCCTCTCTCTCTATTCTTTTTTTTTTTCGATTTTGACCAGTAAAATGGACCCGAAGGTCTGAATATGAAGACTAGAACCGAACTAGTACTTCTGTTTCTGTACACAAGAAACTGATCGACTTACAAAAACAAACCACTAAGTTTATTTCTGTACTTTAAGAGAAACGGATCACTAACACTTTATTTTTTTACACTAATAGAAACAAACCACTAAGTTTATTTCTTTACACTCAGTTTCTCTGTTACACTAAGAGAAACATACCCCTAATTCTGTTTCTTAAGACTAATAGAAATGGACTACTAAGTCTATTTTCGTACACTAAAAGACATAGATTTACTAATCCGTTCCTAGTCTTCGTGTTCAACCCATCAGATCAATTCGAAAAAAAAATGTTTAATTTCTTCTACTTTCTCTTCTTTTTCAAATTTGGTCCATTATATATATATATGAAATTTTTAGATTTCTCTCTCTCTATTCTCTCACTTTCACTCTTTCTCTTTCTTACTCCTCTCTCTTTCTCACTCTCTATTCTCTCTATGGAGATGGTGGCGGTGGAATGGTAGTATGGGTGTGGTGTAAAACAAAAAATAAGAGTTGAGTTATTTTATAAAAATAAATTTTGTGAGGGTTATTTTCTAAAAATAGAATTTATAAATGTTATTTTAAAAAATTAAAAAATTTAATATTTTATTATTATAGATGAGGATGACTCATAATCTAGGATGGCTCATGGAGGATTTTCTTTATCACAAGTGTAGAGGGAAACCCTCAAACATTCATTAAGCTGAAATTGGAATGTGAACAGATCAAAGGTGTTGAATCATTAAATTTTGCGCGTGCAATTTTTGCTAAAACAAGATCAAAAGGGTCCCGTAGTGGAAGGTGTTTTTACCCTGGACCTTAGACTTTTGCAGTACACTTTAAAAAGTGGGTGTACAAAGTCACTCACTATACATTCAGCTTTAACATATGCCACAAAAAAAGAATTGTGGGACAACTTTAGTAGACAAATGAAGGATTGACTACATGACCTGGCACTTGTTGATTGTTTCATGGTAATGCCAAATTGCCAACAACTTAGAAAGTTAAGGTTTGAATTGTATATGCGCAAACATACTAGAATTGAGGACTGAAGTGACTGATTTGTCCTCTTTGTGGTCAATTTATAAGGTCTTAAAAAACAAAAATTCTTTTTGGCACGACTCAACAACCTACTAAACATTTATAGATTAAAGTAATTTTATGCGTTATCGTGAATTAAAGTACAAATCCATAGTGTAAGCGCAAATTTTTAATTAGCTGTAGATTTTGCCAAAAAATACACGTTCTTTAAAAAAATAGGCATACTTAATAGGGCATCAATTTAATGACAAGAAAGTTCCCAAAATCAATCTAGCCCTCAAATATAATCCATTTAGCATTACTGATACAATAATATTAGATCTATTAAGTTATAGTATCAGCTATTTAATTTTATGAGTAATGTTAGACATCCTAGATTAAAGACTTAATTTTAGCAACCAAATAGCGTATAGTTGGGGTTCTTTAAAAAGGAAAATAATTTTGGAACTGGACTCATAATCTGTCTTGCTAGACACCATCGTTTGAGTATGCATGGGGCCCATACAAACACAAAGGATGGTGGATGATGGAGGTCACCCCTTATTAGCAATTCGGCATAAAGCTAAAATTCGGGATAACACAAGTACGAGTATTATTCGGTTCATAAGAATTGTAATATGGTCCAACATTCGATCAATCATTTGACGTACGGGAAATATTTGATTTAAAGTTAGTTCGTATTTAATACTTTTCACATGTAGAACTTCGGCAGTAAAAATTTGGCATAGATATTTTATGCAGTTCTGAATGTGTCAATAAAGAGAGAAATTAAGAGATTTGGGTCCTTATGGATAAAGAGATAAAACAAATAAGGGTCCTTAGGAAATTAGTTAGGGTTTCTTTTTTATTTTTATTTTTTTGTATTGAAAGTCCGATAGTTATTAAATGGAGTAGAAGTATTTTTCACCCATTTCATTCAGTAATTCGATTAAAATATGTTTTAAATATTTTAACTAAAAAATTCGTGTATAATTGATTAGGTTTCGTTTAGACGGAAATATTAAACGTTATTCAGAAATACAGAAAAATACGAGTATTAAATGCTAATAATTTAAGTGATTGGAGTCTACCTTAATCTAATATCTGTTCCCGCTGGACAAATGTAACTATCGGTCCCAATAGTAGAGTTGCCTAAAAAATAAGCATAATAAGTACATGGTTCCACCAATTTAAAGCAGATGCAACTGCCGGCCGCCGCGGGGGGTCCAAATGAAATCCTCACATCTGCTATTACAAAAATGCTAGCACGTACATCTAGCATTATTGTTATATCCAATGTAGAGAGAGATTTGAGGGGCCGGGGGAAGGACCGGGATCGATTCAATCAAATAATGTAAAGATCAAAAAAGACAAATGCAAGAAATCAAATTAGGTTCAAAGTTCATGCATTTGTATGCAGGGATACATTTGGTAAAGAACCAATGTACCTGATGCACAAACACCTTAATTATTATAATATATAAAACCCAAACAGCAACCCTAGATAATAACCTAATAATTCAACACAGTGAAATCAAACAGCAACACTACCTCTTTATTACCACAATAAGTGGCGAGATTGATACCCTAGTGAGAGAAACTAGAGAGAGAAAGAGCAGCTAGAATTAATTAATCCTCCTCATCAACATCGAAAAGATCAATGTGAATTCCAGCAACAGTAACATCCCCATTACGAGGCACCAAAGTCACAACCAATTTGTCTGAACCTTCACCTTCAATATCTTCAAGCAAAGTGCTGATACCCAGCTCCAGATTCGAGTTCCCATGACTGTGACCAGCTGATGCTGATGACTTGTGATGGCCATGAGGAATTTTTACATAACTACCAGCCAACTCTCCGTTGTCAGGACCAACGAGCCCTTCGATCGGCTGAGTCACGTAAATGTCGAACCTAGCTGGTGTTCCTGGTGGAACTGTAATTCCTTCAATCACTAGCACTTCAACTGCTTCTTCTTTCTCATCCTTGCTACGCGACGTCTTAGGTCTTGCTACAAGTGCTCGGATAGTCTCGGTGAGAGCTCGTGGCTGCGACCCAAACTCGGAAACTGGGATGAGTTTCATTGAATCACCTGCACTCCTCTTCTTTGCTGCTTTCTTCAATTTCCTGCATTGTCGACGAATATTTGTCCATGGAAGCTTTTCTGGACTGTAAGTGTATCGCAGATGTTCTGGTGTTAGAGAATCCCTCACCTGTATATAACAATACTTATATTATTATATCATTAAAAAAAAAAAGAAAAAAAAAAGAGCAATTAATGTTTAAAAATCGAACCGATCATGATTGTTCTGATATGAATCGGGTAGAAATTCTTAAAATTTTCGGACCAATTTGGTCCAATCATCAATCTTGTTTAGTTTTCGGCAACAGTTCTTAAATATGAACCATTTTAGTATGAACCGAACTGAAATTCTTAAAATTTTCGAAACAGATCCAATCAGATGATCTTGGCGAACAAGAGAGAATTAATTGTGTTTGAAATGATATACGCACCTTAACCTGGACAACTTCGCGGTTCTCATCATAGAAAATGAAAGTTGAATCAAGCCAGTCGCGATCCCTAAATTCGGGCCTCTGGCCACGGAACTTACTGTAGACATCCCAGAGACGATCAATATTGGCATGGTGACCAAAGAAAATTGTGTCACGTGCAGCAGTGTAAAAATTGCCCATGTTATAGTAAGGGGACGTAGGGGGTCCAACCCATTGATGCATGGTGTTGTGCAAATTCTCACAACTCCCAGATGCATTTGCAGGCACAACTTCACCAGCCCTAAGTGGTTTTCCCATGAACAAGGAAGGCTGATGATGTGATTCCTTAAATATCCTGTCCAACCTACATAAATTACTAGTAATCGTTTCCTCAATCTGGGGTCCTGCGGGATTTGGGTCACCGTAAGCATAATTGTAATCCAACACCGACGAATAGTGATTTTTGTCGCGGGTATCATCGTAAAGAGGCGATTGGGGGTTCAAGTATATCTTGGGCATGTACATTCCCTCAGGAGTGTCCCAGTTCCAGTAGGGAATGGCGAAAGTTGGGTCGCCGATAAGTTTTCCGAGGATCCTCTCCCAGAAGTAGAGGTAGTAACGGTGCCATGGAAGGAAGAACCAGCTTCCATGGATTTGAAGGAGGGTTTCAGTACCCTTTTGATCAAAAGCACCATTACAGTAAGTGCAATGAATGGTAGCTTGTTGCATGTAGCTCCATGGATCATCAGCTGGAAGTGCTTTCATCTTAGCAATGGCTTCTTCGAATCTGGCGATCTCATCAGCTCTCAGCTTGTGAGCGGGTTTACGAACACGTAATGGATCTCGATGAGAAGGTGGTTCAAAGTCCTTGAACTTAGCTGTAGTATAAGGAGGACAGCACTTCACTTGCTGGTTGGTTGCATCATCGGTTGCGAGATGGCATTTCGATAAGTCAGGGGGTGACAAGGGAGCACCAATGGCGGTGGTGTTGCCGCCAATAGTGGCGGTGGCGGTGGCACCATAAAGTCCTCCCAACCCGAGGAGCACATTTCTCCTATCGACAACATGGGTGTCGTCTTTGTTTTGTTTGTTCTGTTCACAGGAGGTGTAGGGTGCACGGTTGGAAAGGTGAACGGCGGGGCGGGTGTTCGCCCTCTGGCGGAGAGGGTTGCCGGAGGTGACTGGGGAGGAGATGGTGGTGGAGGAGGCTAAGAGAGACAGGGACATGATTGTTGTGACAGTAGTTGATGAAATGTGGTTGTGAAGTTGGGGTAGTGATGATGGATGGTGGTGAAGATTGTGTGCTTATATAGAGGAGGGTGAGTAAATAGTTGTGGACAGCATACCCCACCAACCATCTTCATATATTGAGTGCGTAATGTAAATGATTCAGCTTGCTGGGCATCTAGGCAGCTGTACATCCAAGATAGAGAGAGAAAGAGAGAGAGATCTAGAGAGAGAAAGAGAGGGAAAAGTTTGTATGCTTTTATAATAAAAACGTTTTACACAAGATGGCTAGACTTTAATACATGAAAAGGAAGGATGATCACAATAGGTCGATCACTGTGTGAAAATGAAACTGATGCATGTGTAGTTGCGATGCCAATTAATATGGCTTGTTGTACATGTGTATGATTTTGGATACCCCTCGGTTAAATGAGGGTGCACAAAATAGCACTCAGGTGAGACATAGGGATAGTTGCTATTGCACCAATTGAGAGGTGACATGTCAGAAAGTAAACAAAATCAAATTCTAAAATGGAGAACCCAAATTATTGACTGACAATGTTTAACTGTCTTGGAGTGGTAATTAAAATGCAATTCAAATTCAAAACAGTCTTACCGTATTCCGCTTCAATTAAGAAGAGTGTCCACCTTGAGGATTAATTATTTTTGCTTTTCAGTTTTTTGTGTAGAAAACATATCACATTTTATTTACGACATTAAAGACGGAGTCGGATCCATGTACATTGTTATTTGTACATGGTCATTTTTACAGTGGTTGTGGGTCCACATGGTGATGAATTAAGGATTGATTTTTCGTGAGAATGGTCTACAAAATGAGTAGAACATTTTATTAACGGTGAACAATGAGCGGTGAGAAAAAGAATCAATTATTAATGGGGATAGCAGTTTTAAAACGGGTTAATTTTTTGTGAAGATGATCTACAGAGTGTAGAGAATGTTGTCAAAAAATATCAACCATTAGATCAACCTCATGTGGGCTTTACATGTCATTGTACATGTAAAATGTACAAATAAGGTTGTATGCCGATCCGTCCTCTTAATGACCTACTATGTAACAATATTACAGATGATATCGTTAATCATTTTAATTGTTAGCACCAAAAGTGGTGTGTCTAAGAGCACCCCACAATAAAGGCAATTTTTAGCCAAATTGTCTAAAATCTAACTCGTAATGGATTGTGTAAAAAATATAATTTTACACTAGAAGAAGAGACAGTTGTCCCAATATGGACAACATCTAAATCAATTTGCAAAAGATTCTAGTTTACTTTTTTGTTTTTAATTATTTTAAAATTATTATTTTTTTACATCTACAAAAGCAACAACTTAGACACTAGGAATTCAATTTTATTTGTCACATTTTGTGTATTTTTAACATTTAAGCAACCATTTTGCATTGTGGATGCTCCAATAATACTCTATTTACAACGTTGACATGACATGTAGGTACATATACCATTGTTCCCGAGTCCTTGACTAAAAGGATCAACCAGTTTCTCGAGGAAAACATTTCACAAAGGGACCGACACATTACCTGATTTACTTTTCTGAGTACAAAAGTTTGGGTAAAGATTATTATTTGTTTAATCGACTTTTAGTGTTATTAACTTTTTAAATATTATTAAAATCCACTATTATTGGAAAATGGAGAAAATGAGTAGTGCAGACTGCAGAGAGCTAGATCTGTTCTACACAATGCGGCATCTGCCATGGGCCAATAATATGGATAATCTATAGAAATCTTAATAATTTTGACCTAATCAAATGCACCCTTTCTCGTGTCTGTCCCCATCAATATTCTCATCACTTCCTTTCCTTTATTTTTATTTTTCTATTTTTTTTAGGGAAGTGTTATACGTAAAGGACTCCGGACTGACTGACATGTTTTTTTTTAATTGTAATTGGGAGACCATTAAATTTGGTTATTTTCGGCAAGGAAGACCACTTTAACATTGAAAGCACTGTTTTTATTATTATTATTATTATTATTATTATATCTTTTGATATCAAATCACAGGAAGCTCCCAGGGAATAGCACTTCTGGCATCGACAATTGACGTGGCACCGAGCTGGCGCCTCAAAATATGCGCAGCTTAGTTGCCACGTCTGTAACCCTATTCCTGTTTTGAAAAATTACTTTCTTCCATTTTTTTGTTTGACACGGCTTTCAAAGACCATTCTAAAAAACAATTTATTCCATTGAAGAGATATCTGGGTTTCTTCTCTTCCCTCTTTGAAACCAGATCTGTCTCTCCAGATCTATCCCAATAATGTCTAAGCCCATTTTAAGACAGACTTGCACAGATACATAATCTTGTTTTTCAAGAAAATAAAAGCTTTCTCCATATAGGCTAGAAATCTGCCGGATCTTTCCATCTTAGGAATCAGATCATCTAACCTAGCTATTACTTTCTCGTAATTCCTGTTTGAAACCAGAGTTTTAACTTCGGCAATCTCCACACATGAGCAGTAGTATCTAATCGATTCACTTCTTTAACAATTCTTTGCATATTTCGTTCTCTGCATCGGCCTTCGTAGTTTTTCCTCCCTAGATCTGAGTGAGCTTCACGAGTCCTGCTCCTCCTCCTCCTCGTCATTTTTTTTTTCTAGTATTGGGATAGATCTGGAGAGACAGATCTGGTTTCAAAGAGAGAAGAGAAGAAACCCAGATCTCTTAAATCGTCTTTTAGAATGGTCCTTGAAAGCCGCGCCAAACAAAAAACGGAAGAAAGTAATTTTTCAAAAGAGGAATAGGGTTCCTGACGTGGCAACTAAGCTGCGCATGTTTTGAGGCGCCAGCTCGACGCCACGTCAATTGTCGACACCAGAAGTGGTGTTACGCTGGCAGTTTCCCAAATCACATGATTCATCTTTAGATTTCGGTCCAATTTTTTTAAAAAAATATTATTGTTTATTTTTTTAAAGTGTTATTTTGTGCACTCTACTTTGCGGGAGGTTCACGTTCCCTTCTTTTTTAGTCACACTTTTAAAAATTTCATAAAACTGCCCATCCCTCCTTTCTAGCTTTATGAACGCACAGTTTGTTTTATTTTTTGTTTTAAAATTAACACATTTTCATACCTAAACTACTCTAGTTCCTATTTAAACAATAAACTCTAATTGTTTTTGTTTTATGAGGAGTGGTGACGTGGAGAAAATAATACTTTTTAAAATTCAAAATACTATAACTTTTAATCTACATATCGAATTTTGACAAAATTTATATTTTTGGAAAGTATTTTTCAAGATCTTCAAAATGAAACTAGACAACAATATCAAATTCTAAAAAAAAAACCTTCGAAACATATTTCATAATAAAAAAATCTAAAAATTATACAAGTTATAATTTGCATAGGTTATTTTGCATACTTTTGAGCATCAACACTTTTCTAATCTTCTATATAACCAGATTCCATAATAAAAGAAACCCCAAAATTGCATTTGCATAGTTAAAAACCCATGCAAATTGTAATTTGCATACGCTGATCGTATGCACATTGTTAAGCCTCTGTACGAAAAGATTGTATAGTAAAAAAACTTAAAAATTATAAAACTATGTAAGTTAATTTGCATATAATTTAGGTTTTTATAGCTTCATTAATGGGTTTTTCTAGGTTTTTTTTTGAATTTGGTATTCATGTTTGATCTTGTTTTAAAGATCTTAAAAAATACTTTCCAACGGTGTAGACACCCTAATTTTGCCTATCTTCACTCATGAAGTATTTTTGAAATTCTCATCAATTATCCATAAAAAATAACT
>MVGT01004291.1:313669-324485 GCA_002174775.1 Macleaya cordata
GACCATTGTTATTGACACTACCATTTTTTATCCCTTATGACCTAGCCTAATTTTTTTTCAAATTTTGATTGGTAATGACCTCTATTTTTTTAATATAAATTTTTTTTATATAATAAAATATATAGGAGTTTTTTATCCCCACCCCACAACCCAAAATACACCACTCATCTTCATCTTCCCTACCACCGGCGACCACCAACACCACCGCTGGCAATCGGAAAAAAATTATTTTATTTTTTTTCCTGATTCACAACTTTTCCCACCCCCTTCCACCACTACCACCACCGTCCCACCACCAGCACCACTACCACCGTCCCACCATCATCACTACAACCCAGATCTGAATTTTTTTTTCAAATCTGAAATTTTCTCTCCAGATCTGAAATGAAAAAGGTGAGAGTAAGATAGGGAGAGAGTGGGTAGAGAGAGTAGGTAGAGAAAAGGAGGAGTTAGAGAGAAAGAGAGGACGAAAAAAAAAAGAACAGATCTGAAAAACTAATGCTCGGAGTCGCGACAAAGAGCATTAGTGTATATGCTCGTAGTTGCAGCAATGAGCGCTATTACTAATGCTCGGAGTCGTGGCAAAGAGCGTTAGTGTATATGTTCGTAGTTGCATCAAGGAGCGTTATAAATCAGGTCTTAATTTTGAGCTCCTTGATGCAACTACGAGCATATACACTAATGCTCTTTGCCGCGACTCCGAGCATTAGTTATAGCGCTCCTTGCTGCAACTACGAGCATATACACTAATGCTCTTTGTCGCGACTCCGAGCATTAGGTTTTCAGATCTGTTCTTTTTTTTTTCGTCCTCTCTTTCTCTCTAACTCCTCCTTTTCTCTACCTACTCTCTCTACCCACTCTCTCCCTATCTTACTCTCACCTTTTTCATTTCAGATCTGGAGAGAAAATTTCAGATTTGAAAAAAAAATTCAGATCTGGGTTGTAGTGATGATGGTGGGACGGTGGTAGTGGTGCTGGTGGTGGGACGGTGGTGGTAGTGGTGGAAGGGGGTGGGAAAAGTTGTGAATCAGGAAAAAAAATAAAATAATTTTTTTCCGATTGCCAGCGGTGGTGTTGGTGGTCGCCGGTGGTAGGGAAGATGAAGATGAGTGGTGTATTTTGGGTTGTGGGGTGGGGATAAAAAACTCCTATATATTTTATTATATAAAAAAAATTTATATTAAAAAAATAGAGGTCATTACCAATCAAAATTTGAAAAAAAATTAGGCTAGGTCATAAGGGATAAAAAATGGTAGTGTCAATAACAATGGTCATAACTAATCATGAAAAAATATGAATGAAAATATCGGATTTCATTTTTTTGTTTTTTAGTAGTGCGTAATGCAATAAGTACAGCTTAAATCGGTTCAAATGTGGAATCTGATCATGACTATACCTGCACAGATATTTATGTTGATGGGCGCGCAGGTGAAGGGAGTGTACTTATTATTCGACCCTAGCTTCATAGTTGTGTTTTGACGTTCCACTAGGTTACTGTTTCAGATTTTCTTTTTTTTTTTTTAATTTATTATTCTTCTTGATTTGTTTTCATTTTGCAGGTAGCTAGCATTGTACATTCTGATCCTAACTTTTGGATGAAATCAATTTTATCTAGTCCATCAGGAAAAGTTGAAAAAATTTGAAAAGTTGTAGAGAAAAAAAAAAGAGAGAAATTTTCCTAATTTATAAGAGAAAAAGAATAAAATGTGCCGCTCCAGAACATGGTGTTGAATCGTTGAGCACCACGCTCAACCATTGAGGGTGGCGCTGAATCCTTGGGATCTCCACTAAAGATCCCTATTATAGTAGAAAGAGATCAATGATAAGAGATTAAAAGATGCCACTAAAGGGCCAAAATTTCTTGACCTACTAAACTTGCCCTTGGCGAAGCATCCAATGAAAGTTTCGTATGGATAGTAAAAATTCTTGACAACCTACTTTTTTTTTGGTTGGCTGGGTTTAGGGAGAGTCCAACCAAACAAAAAATAAATTAAGAATTACATCAGGTATAGGCATCAATATTTTAAAAACCGGACCGGTAATCGAACCAGAGAAGCTAGTGGGTTGGGTCAATCTGGTTCAACCAGTGGGTTGACTAGTGGGTTAAGTCTAAACTATTAAATCAATAACAACAATAAAAAAATATATTATTTTATGCAGCACAGTTGGTAAAGTGTCTTTTTGAAGTCACTTATAGGTCTCGAGTTCGAAACTCAACAGTTTTGGGAAATGCTAAAACTCTTAAATAACAATTAGTTATATAGCAATTATACTGTCATAATGACAACAATCTAATGGTAGTTGAAAGGGTAAGAGGTTTGTCACTTTAGGGTCCTGAGTTCAAAACCTAGCAAGCTCATTTTTTCAAAATGTAAAAAATTATGACACTTTAACTTAAAAAAAAGGGAATTTTGGCCAAAAACCCCTACTTGAAAAACGTTTTAGATTTCAAAGGAATTTTCCGCTTAAAACAAACCCCACCGTAGTTAAGGCCAAATCTACCCAGTTCAAAAATAAACAAAATTGAATGCCAGTCCAGCAGATAATGCTTATTAGACCTCAGGTTAGGTCTGTATCACATGGACAATAGATGACCAATAGCTAGACTTCCATTTACGCGTTAAGTTTCAGCTAGAAGCATGTGGGATGGATGATATCTAAAATCAAAGCAGCGTCCAAAACTTGTTTAATGCTTCATTTATTTCAATCAAAAACCTATCACAAAAGTTGAATAAAATTTGCCCTAGAATTTGAAATCGACAGATCTGAACCTTGAAAAAATTACAACATCAAATCTTATCTCCAACTAATCTGGATTGGTCTGCCATGTAAAGTAAAGAGCCTTTACTAGTCTAGTAGTACTGATGAAGCCATTCCCTCATTTCCCCATATTTACAGTCTGAAAAATTATTGAAGCCTTTAATGCAATATCCTAAAGAGTACTAGGCTTTAAATGTTACAATAAATTGGCCTGATCAGAATTCATTCTACAGTACTCATGAATTGTTGAAGTAATATTGGAACCCTAAATTTCCTTGACCACGTGAATCACGTGTGAGATATATATAGGGTTAACTGGCATGATAATTAGACCACCCCCATACTAATTAGATGTCGGGTGCATTTTATTTTTTTGATGAGAATGTGGGGTGCATTTGATCGCAAATCAAAATCATCTAGATTCTAGAGTGTTCAAGAATTATTTTCATTTGACAAAAAAAACAGGTTTTTGAGGGATCATCATCAAAATCATTTTAAATTAGGGCTACCTAAAGACAAAACCAAAATAACGTTCTATCTACTGGTGGAGCCACGTTGAGACCTGAGGGGGCCATGGCACCCCCAAGTCATTGCATTACACTAAGCCATATCCATTTTCACATATGAAGTACAAATTTTGCAATTGGCCCCTCTCAAAAATCTTATTTTTCTTTACTGGTCCTTGAAAGTATTAGATGTTTTATACTTGGTCCCTCTTAACTTATAATCCTGGCTCTGCCCTGGTTCCTTCATTTAATTTGAAAGTTGACTCATCATTCATTGCTCGGCAAACTTATGGGACGATCACTAGAAATCAGAAAGACTCTTGCGACGGGTTGAAACGGTCGGGTCACACAGTGGCGGTCAGGGCATCTCTGTTTGATGGTGTAGTAAATACTTTGTGCAACGAAGTTTTTGCAACGGTTTTCTAACCGTCACAAATTGTGGCACCCTATTCAACAGTTTAAACCGTCTCAAACGTGTCTATTTTTAATTTTTTAGGGGATTTTTTTCATAAAATCTTCTTATAGAAGAAAAAGTAGGAATAAAAGATTTCATCAATATAGAAAGGTATATGATTATATGTAACTGTGAGATGAATGCCATCTAGCTGCCTAATAAACTCGCATAATTATGTTACATACGTTAAGGTGTGCCCTTAAGGTTAAAATTGTTAGAATTATTTGAGGACTGAAGTGACTGATGTGTCCTCTTTGAGGTCAATTAAAACATATAAATCTCAAACACGTGTAATACATGCATCTGTAGATAATTGCCTATGATTGTAATAAAAGAAACTATGTCAAGATTTTTGCAAAGTAAATAATAAGCCTAACGTTAAAAAAAATACGTGCAATGTAAATGCAGGAAGTTTGTACTATGTAGAGAGTTGAGGGGCCGGGGAAAGACCGGGATCTATTTGATCCAATAATTTAAAAACAGATGATCTAAAAAGACAACTGCGAGAAATCAAATTAGGTTCAAAGTTCATGCATCTGCAGATCAGACAATTGGTAAAGAACCAATGTATCTGATGCACAAAGACCATACTTAATTATTATAATACATAAAACTAGTACCCTAACCCTGAATACAAACAAATTGGGATCACAGCCCTAACAGCAAGCCTGGATAATAACCTAATAAACAAAGTGAAATCAAACAACAACTACTCCTTTATTAGGGCATTTCTATTGAGAACCCTTAACCCCTAAAACCGTAGCAGAAAGTCAAAAAATCATAGCAATTGATTTTCTGTGACGATTTATAAGCCGTAGCTTTAAGTGGCGTAGCAAATACAGTTTTGTGGGTCGTAACAAATATTCTATTTTCTTGCGACGGTTAAAACCGTGGCCAATTGATGACCAAATTTTCCATTCCTAGGGTCTATTGTTACAAAAGAAGCTGTAGCAAAAAATTAATTTTTCTATTAATTTAGTTTTTTAGCAACAGACTAAAACTGTCGCAAATAACTAATTTTTGTTAAAAAAAAAACCCTACTCCCATTTTTCTGGTTTGTTTTCAAGGCTTATAGACTTTTTCTTCACTGTATACATCCAAACCCCTGCATGCATTCACTTACATCCACATTCATTTAATACACATCTGACATTTATTCACAAAAAGGCTTCCATTCATTTCATTCACCATCAAAATGGCAATTCAATTTATAAAGCTAGTCAACATGAAATGTAAGGTTTTCAACAAAGTATAAGTAGCATTCCTAACTAAAATAGTTAAACTGTCGATTCCCTCACAAAAAATTTGCAGTTGTCTTACTTTCAAGTTTATCCGAACAAAATTCCAAGCTTATGCGTAGAGCTCGCTTTTTTCCTCACAACTTCCTAGAAATCCACCATTTTAGGGATCCTTAGTGGACACGCTAATGGAGCACGCTCATCCCATTAACTCCAAGCTCAATATTTAATTTTAAAATATTAGAAAAGTTATTTCTCTCTCCTACTTTTCTATTTTTCCTCCTTAAATAAAGGAACATAACATATCTCAACTAATTTTTTTCTATCTTCTTTTTTCTCTTTTTTTGTTTCTTCACCCATTTTTAGGGATTCTCCACTAGAGCAAAACACCTTTTCATCATGGATTTTTCATTTTTAGGGATCCATTTTTAGATTTCTCACTAGAAATGCCCTTACCACAACAAGTGATCGGATCGAAAGACATTCGTGCAACCTAGTGAGAGAAACTAGAGAGGGAAAAAGCTAGAATTAATCATCCTCCTCATCAACATCGAATAGCTCAATGTGAATTCCACCAACAGTAACATCCCCATTACGAGGCACCAAAAACACAACCAACTTGTCTAAACCTTCACCTTCAATATCTTCAAGCAAAGTGCTGATATCCAGCTCCAGATTCGAGCTCCCAAGACCGTGACCACCTGATGATGATTACTTGGGAGATGAAATTAATTGTATGATGGAGATTTTCTACCAAGTTGAAGGCATTAGTAAAGCAGTTGCAGGCAGTATCGGTAAATTGGAGGCGTGGAGAGAGTTCATGTCAAGGTGAAGAAATGATCAGAGTTTTGTTTGTTGAAGAAGTTACTTTGAAGTTGAAGACGGTGTCCTGAGTTAAAGATGATAGTTGAAGATGATGGCCTTTAAATCTCGCCAAGGTGGAGATTATTGGAGAATGGCTCATTTTTAAATCAGTTAGTATGAGTATCGATACCTAGAAGTAAAGTATCGATACTTGCTGGAAATCCACCACCGTGAGAAACAGTTGCTTTGAGTATCGATACCACGCATATGGGTATCGATACCTGCTGAAGTACAACATCCGTGGGAAATCAGGAGCGCTTAATATTGATACCACTAATGTGGGTATCGATACCCACTGTAAAGGCCACATCAGGGACCATAGTATTGATACCCATGAAGGGGGTATCGATACCTTCTGGCGGTGAAAGTTGCGAAACTTGCTATTTTGAGTCCTAATCAAAGTGTAACTCATTCTAATTCGTGGGGAACCTTATGAATCTATAAATAAGGGTTCCCAACATGATTTTTTAGTAATCAAAGAGTTGTGAGAAAATCCTAGGCATCAAAGAAAGCTCTTGAGAGAGAGATTGCAACCGGCAGTCTTTTTAGACTGCCATTGGGGCTGCTCCATTGTATTGTGAGAGGGAGTAGCAATTAGTTTCTTTGATGAGAGTTTGTATCTCCCTATTCTAGTAGTAGGTGAGTCGAAGTAGAGGGTATCAAGTTAAGACTTAGTTGAATGCTCTTACGTGAGCGGTTGGGAGTCGTTTGAATGATGCTCGGGTATGTATTGTGTACTCTGATCATATTGAATAAAGTATTAGATCGATTCTGCTCGTGGATGTAGGCAATCTTGACGAATCGCATAAATCTTTGTGTGCTTTGTTTTGTCTTTTCTTTATTATCGTTTTCGTTGTAGATATATTGCATTAAATTTGTTTGTCGATCTTGAGGGGTGCACAATTGCATTAGTCATTTTTGGGTTGGTGCACTTCAATATATATACAATAACAAAAAACAAATAATTACAAATTTTTAGTGGGGGCAGCCAAATGCTGGCTCCGCCAGTGCTTGGGATTGCAATGAGGAATTTTTACAAAACTACCAACCAACTCTCCATTGTCTGGACTGATGAGCACTTCGATGGCTTCGTCACATAAATGTCGAATCGAGCTAGTGTTCCCAGTGGAGCCAAAATTCCTTCCATCACTAGTACTTCAACTGCTTCTTCTTTCTCGTCCTTGCTACGTGACGTCTTAGGCCTTGTTACTAGTGCTTGAATAGTCTCTATGAGGGCTCGTGGCTGCGACCCAAAATCGAAAACTAGGATGAGTTACATTGAGTCACCTGTACTCCTCTTCTTTGCAGATTTTTTCAATTTCTAGCATTGTGGACAAATGTTGGTCCATGGATGCTTTTCTGGACTGTAAGTGTATCGCAGATATTCTGGTGTTAGACAATCCCTCACCTGTACGTAACAGTACTTCTATTTAAAAATAAACTAATTGTGCAAATTTGAACCACCTGTACATAATAGTACTTTTATTTAACGGAAAACACTTGTATGATAAAAAAAGGAATGGGAGGACAACCATTTATTTTTCAAGAAATTAAGCTGGAACCCTAATTCTAGCAGTGTTTTAACTTCTCCAGCTAACTTTGGCTTTTTAAATGCAATTCAAAAAAATTTCTTCTTTTATAACATGACATTTTAAGTTCTTTTTTCTATTTTATAGTTTTTATTATTGACAAAAGTATCTTTCGTTTTTTGAAAGCACCCAAATGGCGCACAATAGCCAACTCCCTTGCGACGAAGATGGCATTTGCATGCTCTGCAAAAAGAAACAATCAGAGGAAGAGACACTCACTTGTAAAACCTGCATCACACCTTGGCACATCTAGGAAACCTTAAGTTCCACTCTCCAATGGGAGTGCCCAAACTTTTCTCCAGTCATTGGTGATCTTCATAAGTTTGTAAGCATCCAATTCAAAACTAATTGGCGATCTTTAAATATTGGGTTGCAAGGCTTTATCTTCCAATGTGGGACTATTCTCAACATCTTTATACAGATAATCTGTGCCTTTGCACAATCTATAATTTTTTATGAGATTTCATCATCTAAATTATGCACTAAAATATATTAGTTTGTGTTTTTCTTATATTCGACACACATATCTACATGTCTTGGCATGCTATCTTCGCAAATGCAAAAATAATTGAGAGTAGATAAATTTCTCTTTCTTTTAAGTTATATTTGTTTGTGTGTAAGATAAAAAACGACTCAGATTTATTCGAGGTCAAATTTAGATCGTCCTTTCTCAGAGAGGGTTACCGGAGGCGGATGCTCGCCCTATGGTGGAGAGGGTTGTCGGGGTAGCTGAGGAGGAGATGGTGATGGAGGAGGAGGCTAAGAGAGAGAGAGACATGATTGTTGTGACAACATGCACATGATGAAATGGGGTTGTGAAGTTGAGGTGATGGATTGAGGTGAAGATGGTGTGCTTATATAGAAGACGGTGAGTATGTAAATAGTTGTACCTACGGACAGCATACCCTACCAACCATCTTCATACATTATCCGAGAGAGAGAATTAAACTTGTCAACGGGTTAGGGTTAGGGTTAGGATTGGCGGGTTTTCGAGCTAAGAAGCCTCAACCCTAGTCCGTTTATTAAACGAGTCAATTTTTCCAACCCTAGCCCTAACCCTAGTAACCCTAACCCTAACTCTAATTATATTAATCTTCTCTGTTATTTTAATTTTTATTAATTGAGCTTTAATTAAGAGGGAAAAGAAATAGAATTTAATTAAGAGAGAACAAATGGAATTAAAATGGAGCATTAATGAAGACTTAAATAAGGTTTCATATAGAGAGAGAATGAGTGGAATCAAAATAATTTTATCAAAATCTTAATTAATGCTTGCTTAGGCGGGTTGGCGGGTTGGCACGCGGGTTACACAAACCAACCCTATTTTTTAGCAGGTTGAAAAACCCCAACCCTAGCCCAACCCGTTCAATTGGCGAGTCGAGTTAGGACCGGGTTATTAAGGTCGAGTTAGGGCCGGGTTGGCGGGTTAGAGTTGATATTGCCAAGTCTAGAGAGAATGAGAGAAATCTAGAGAGAGAAAGAGAGGCAAAAGTTTGCATGCTTTTATTAAATATAAAACGTTTTACACAAGATGGCTAGACTTTTATATACTTTAAAAAGAAAGATCATATCGATGATCACGTACAATAGCTCGGTATACATGTGTATGATTTTGGGTACCTCCTCCTGATGTTGTTTTTGTCACCAATTTACGGGGTCCTAGAAAACATAGGGATATTACTGTTGCACCAATTGAAGGATGACATGTCAGCAAGTACACAATTAATCAAATACTCAAATGGAGAACCCAAATTAGTGACTGCCAATTTTACAATTTTTTTTTTATATCCAAGGTGTCTACATAGTGCACCCGATTATTCCTTGAGGTGTAATCAGATTCCTCTCATCTACACACAATCAAATCAGAATTTAATAAGAGTAGTAATTAGGAAACCTTGAGGGGTTGCTCGAGTGGTTCGACCGTGGGTTTGCTCCCCATAGGTCACCAGTTCGAATCCCCTCAAGGCCACTGGGGGGATTCTTAGGCGGCCGCTTCCTCCACAGGGCCCCGTGGATTAGTCGAGGTGCGCGCAAGCTGGCCCGAACACCAAGGATATCAAAAAAAAAAAGTAGCAATTAGGAGGATCGAACTCACGACACTTATGTTAAAATCCAAGGGCTCGACCACTTAACCATTCCCTGATGGTTAAATTATTAATTGATCAACAATATTTAATTGTCTTGGTGTGGTAATTAAAATGCAATTCAAATTCAAAATAGTCCTACATAATTACGAATAGTGTTTGCATTGAGAATTAATTTTTTTTACCTTTTAGTAATTTTTTCCTATAGAAAATATATAATACTTTATTTACCACATTAATGACCTAATATGTAACATCGCAGTTGATGTAGACTAAGTGATAATGTCAAATACTATCGTTGATCAATTTAATTAACATCAATTTGTCATGTCATATGGTATGTATTTGTTATCAGCAAAAGTTCTAGCAGTATTCCATTTACACGACATATATACACGTCAACAACGTACCACATCATTAATTATATTGGTAAGATAATAAGGTTAAATTGTATGAATGCTTTCTTATGTTTTAGGTCTTTAAATCAGTTGATTTTGTGTAGATATAATTTTACTATCACTTATACGATGTCTATTAAAATCAGAGATCTCTAACTCTCTAAAAAAATTATTTCAAATTTTTGTCGTTCTTTCATAATATTAAATTTTAAATTAAGTGTTAGTAGTACTTGAAGTATCTTATTGAATTGATTCGTTTTTCAGATATGATCTAAATAGTGAAATAACACATTTATAAAAAAAATAAAAAATAAAAAGAAACAGTCGATTTGAACAAACCTACCGAATTAAACAAACCACTAAACTTTTAACCATAACATGTGCCTATAGGGCACAAGTTAGCAAAACCCATGTATATATACCATTATTAGTGAGTCAGGATCGAAAGCTTTCTCGAGGAAAACATTTCACAAAGGGACCGACACATTACTTCTTTGATTTGTATTTTTCTACTATTTAGGGAAATGTCATACGTAAAGGACTTAATTGGGACAAAAAGATTTAATATTATGAAAGAACGAAAAAAATTTCCGTTCGAATAGATGTTTGATATATTTTTTTAAAAGCATGGTTTTTATATTCAAATCCCACAAAAAGATTTATCTTTAAATTTCAGTAATATTCAAAACATAAAGTTATTTATTTTCTACAAAAATTTAACCAATAAAAAAAAGGGGTTTTGTGATTTTAGTCCCTATTTTTATAACCCTTATGTTTTTAATCCCTTGGATTAAAAACATTTGTGAATTTAGTCCTTAGTTTTTAAAAAGACAATACTAACCTTTAAAAATATTTTATTCCAAATATATCCCATATCTAAAAATCATTAACGGTCGACTTCATCACTCCGGCGACCGGCGACC
>MVGT01004291.1:330212-369843 GCA_002174775.1 Macleaya cordata
TTTTTTAGTTTTTTGGTAGCGCGTGATACAATGAAGTGGCTCAAATTGGTTCAAATGTGGAACTTGATCATGACTAGACCAGTAAAGATTTCTATGTTGATGCCTGATGGGCATGCAGGTGAAGGGAGTGTACTTATTATTCGCCTAATATATAGAATCTTTCTTCTTTTTGATAGGTAACATGCAGGTGAAGGGAGTGTACTTATTGTTCGCCTAATATATAGAATCTTTCTTCTTTTTCATAGGTAAAAAGAAATGACCAAGGGCGATGTATAATATAGGACCGTGCTAGAGCGACACCAACTTTTGGTGTCGACACCAGCATGTTTTGGCCCAACACAAGGGCTTAAGTCCCACATCAAGGGCTGATTTTTTTGGAGCATTTTTTCTCACCATATAGATCATCTTAACAAAAAATAAACTCATTCTAAAACTTCTAACACAATCAAACGTTGGCTAGAAATCGGTTAGAAATCAACGGTAAGAAAATAAACGGTGATAATAGAGTCTAATGTTTGATCAGGTTAAAAGTTTTAAAATGAGTTGAGTTTTTGTTGAGATGATCTACATAGTGAGGAGAACATGCTCCCAATAAATCAGCCCTTGATGTGGGCCCTAAGCCCTTGTGTTAGGCCAAAACGTGCTGGTGTTGACACCAAAAGTTGGTGTCACGCTAGGACTGTCTGTATAATATATCTGTTCCCACTACGAATATCTGACAGCCACGTCAACTAGAGAAATAGCTTCAATCAATGTTTCAAAAATCGAATCAGTACTCGAACCGGAGAAGCTAGTGGGTTGGGTCAATCTAGTTCAACCAGTGGGTTGACTAGTGGGTTAAATCTAAACTATTAATACAATAACAATAGTAAAAATATATTATTTTATGCAGCACAATTGGTAAAGTATTTTTTTGAAGTCACTTATTGGTCTCGTGTTCGAAACTCAACAGTTTAAGTTTTGAAAAATGCAAAAACTCTTAAATAATAATTAGTTGTATAGTAATTATACTGTCATAATGACAACAATCTAATGGTAGCTGAAATGGTAAGAGGTTTGTCACTTTAGGGTCTTGGGTTCAAAACCTAGCAAGCTCATTTTTGCAAAATGTAAAAAATTATGACACTTTAACTTAAAAAAAATCAGTTTAAAAATCGACTGGGTCACCTGGTTCAACCGACCGGGTCGACCCGTTCAATGCAAACCATGTGTTTTGAAAAGGCCGTGCCCCCATTTTTTTTTAATATCTCATTTAGTTTTTTTAGGCGAGTCTACGGGTTCACATAAAAATGATCTAAAGATTGATTTTTTATTAAAATATTTTCTTCACAATGTCGTTCATCTTTACAATAAGTCACTTTAGTATAAAATTTTAACGCTACTAAATATTAAGTTTTTGTTAGATAATTTTGATTAATTTTAGATGGAAATTAAATTATTTAAACAATGTGAATTATTATGAGGCTGGTCTATAAGTTGAGGACACCATCCTTAGAAAAAATCAAGCCTTTTGAAAATAGTCTTCCTTGGACTAATTAAAACCTGTGGGTTCCGGATGTGCATGTTATACTTCTTTTTTTTTTTGGCACAGATGTAAATGTTATTCTTACTCACACTAGCTAGAGAAGCCAACAAGGGTTGCCCAGATGCAAAAGGTTCAACTCTTGTTGGACCTACAAGAAAATGTCTCTTAGCATGTGTGAGACAGAGAGACTATAAATGTCCCTTGGACAAGCAAGGACGACATAGGTTAAAAAAAAAAAAAACTAGCTAGGAAAACATTGCCTTCCTTGGAAAACATTGAATAATAGACAAATTACATACCACAAGAGTTGGGAGTTTAAGGCCACGTTTGGTTTCGCAATCCAAAACTAATTAAGTTGTCAAAAACTAATTTATATTTGATAGAGCTGAAGGAAAGCCCCATAGTACACGCTATTATTTGCGTTTCCCCCAGTAAAAATATGTGTTGTATGTTTGATCTATTTTTAGTTGCTGAAATATACATTTAGTCCTTTTTATAATGAAGAAGGATATTGTAACATATCTTATTGTAACATACTTTTTTGTCGGTCCAATATGGAGATGATTTAAGGTCTAAGTTTTTGTGAAGATGTTCTCCTCATCATTAAGATCATCATATCAAAAAATCAACTCATTCTAAAACTTCTAACACCCTCAAATCGAACCATGGAAAATTAGCAAATTTAAGTCTTTTTTTCAAGACCGTTGATTTTTTTTTTTATACTTTTGATTGGGTAGAACTTTTAGAATAGCCCAAATGGACTAGTTTTTTATATGATGATCTTAATGGTAAGGAGAACATCTTCACAAAAAATTAGACCTTGAATCATCTCTATGTGGGGCTCACAAGAAAGTATGTTGCAATAGTGTTGTAATAAGGTATGTTGCAATATCCTTCCTCTTTTATTATATATAATATGTGTTTAGTATAAAATTATTTTTACATTATTCTAAGTTTGCCTTTCACTTTGTCTTATTCAATAATTACAAACATGTACACCTGGCCAAGAGAAAGTTTGTTAATTTTTTTAAAAGAATAAAAACTTTAAAATGATAAAATCTCTTACCACAAATCAAATTTTGATAAAATTTATATATTTGAAAACAATTCGTCGAGATTTTTGAAATGAAACCAACCACCATTATTATGTCAAAATATATGAAAATCCAAATTTGCATATGACGAACTACTTTGAAAAATTGAATTTTAATGTTCTGAATATTAAAAATCTAAAACTGCATAGATTTTGTATGGCAAATCTAGTTTTGCAATTTGAATTCAATAAGATCTCAGATTCATATATGCAAATTTAAATTTGCATACTACGTAAATATATATATATATATATATATATATTTATATTTATATTTATATATTGTTGACCGGTCTCATTTCGAAGATCTTAAAACGAATGTTTTCTAAAAAGATAAATTTATGAAAAAATATTTCATATTTTAAAAATTATGACATTTTTTTTAATTTAAAACAAAATTAGTGGAAAGACATTTTTTACCAACTAATTTATTTTGGACTAAATGCCTATTTCAAAACTTTATTGGATTAAACATCTATTTCATCCAACTCAAAGGAGCAAAAGCCCAATCTCTGATTATATTAAACTAATTTATTTTTTGTACTACAAAACGATCCTCAATATGCTTAATTAAATATCTCAAATTCTAAAAACAAAAATAATGTAGTTTCCGGTATTCTCAATGGTATCATATACAATTTATAGTTTATATAACCCGAACAATTTTTTATGTATAATACAAGATGTAAATCAGCTTAATCTAAATCAATTTTTTAAAAATAGTTTTTGGATCATGAACCAAACGTGGCCTAAATTACTGAGGGAGCTAGATCATTGCCTTACACTGGCTTGTGGGGCCTGCATGGAGATTCGACCAAAAGATAAGTTTTAGTGAGGATAATCTTCTTGATCTCCATGCACATCATCATCACAAAAAACCATATATATCTTTTTTTTTTCTTTTTTTTTTTATAAGAAAAAATCACATATATCAATTAAGATTTCTAACCCCTTAAAAAGTTTGTTAAAGGTTATTGAGCGATCTATTTAACTATGAAATTTTAAAATTTTTTTCAACGGTAGAAGTTTTAGACTGATATGATTTATGGTGATCGAAATTCTTCGTGGTAAGAATACCATCTTTAGAAAAATTCAACCACTAAATCATCTCTACCAGGGTACTTATACCTCCTTGAATTCCGGTAGTAAGACCATCTCTAATGCAAATGTGAAATGTCTATTCTTACCTATGTGGAGTGTTTCATTAGACAATATCTTGTCTACGTGATAGGAAACTATTCACAATAGACAATATTATTGAAAAAAAATGCATTTCAAATAAAAATGTCTTGGGATGCATTTTTAACTTATGTGGCACTTAAATTTTTGGTGGATCCAACTTATCTATTTAAAAAGTAATAAAAAATTTAGAAGAAAAAATAAAAATAAAAATGCTGACGTGGATGGTAAAACATTGTAAAGTTGAATGTCTAGAAATAGACATTGGGCTTTACAATGTCTATTCTAACCACCACTATGTCAATTTTTAAGTTTCTCTTCAAATTAAGATTAATTGAAGAAAGTTTTTTAAAACAAATATCTATTTAACTTACGTGGCAATCAATTTTTTCTACATTCACATTAACATTGGAGATGCTCTAAAATCATAAGCTCCTCCACTTAGCGAAGCATCCAATGAAAATTTGTCACGTATAGCACAAATTCTTAGACAACCTAATTTTATGACTCACAATGGAAGATGTTCAGGAGAATCCTCACAGCTCATAGGTTCATACCTCCAGCGTTGATATAAAATTTTGTAGGTTTTTTGTCAAGTTTTTCTGTTGATTCTTTTTTTTTTTTTTTTACATCGACCAACGTACATATTGACACATGGCTAGCGGTAATTGGCCTAGCTAGTAGCCCTGGCGGTCCTAAAATCTATACGGATGACATTAATTTAAGAGTTGTTATTTACGCTTACGATTTTTATCGGTTGTGAAATAAGTTTGTTTAATTTTAATTAACTTAAATTAAAAAAATTCTATCGGAGTGGCTTTCCCATATTTTTTTATTAAACTCATTTTCCAACCCATTTACAATTAAAAAAGTCTTCATTTCGTTACTATTGGTATTAAGCCCTTGTTACCTCGTTGGTTTATTACCCTGATGTTTAGTATTGATTTTGGATAATAGATTTTCTATTGGGATTCTGTTATTGACGCACATTAGTTTGAGATGTGATGCTTTCTCTGTTTTTCTTTTGATTGTAATGTAAAAGATGCACCACTAGTGCACTGTCCTGCAAACACTTGTAATATCATTTCCCTCTTCTTTTTCTAATAAAATTTTCTTTCTCGTAAAAAAAAGAGTCTTCATTAAAACTTAAAAAATTAGGTTAAAGGTAGTAAGTTTGAGAAAGTGGTAGAACGGATTCTACATACGGATTTATTCGCTCCACTATCAACGAATTTTTTTATCGTTGATTAGATTTCAAACATCTGAACATTTAATTTTTTATCTAATGGTATTTATTTCGCACAGATTTTCATAAATGATGATTATATTATAATTAGACCATCCAAGTACTAATTAAATGCAAGGTGCATTGGATCGTAAACCAAAATCATCTACTAGGGTGTTTAAGAATTATTTTCTTTTGACAAGAAAAAGGTTTTGGAGGGATCATAAATCATTCTAAAGTAAATACCGTTTCACAAGGACTCTTGGTCCGGTCGGGGAACCTATATTTGATGGTGTCGCAAGCACTTTTTGCAACGAAGTTTTTGCAATGGTTTCTAACCGTCACAACTTATATCAACGGCTGAAACCGTCACAAACTTATCTATTACTTATTTTTTGAATGGCCAATTTTTTTAAAACATCAAGTTTGTAGAGTGGGTTGTCAATATATATTATATTTATGCAGATTTAAGGGTGAGCCCACCGCCCCTAATAGCAAGTCTAGTGGGATTGATTGATCCATAGAACAATGGATTTTGTGTTGGCTAGTAGGATCCCTTAATCTACTAATCCGTTAACATTTCCATTAAATAATGGATCACTAGTCGAGAGGTGATTGGAAGAGCGGGGGTGACTGTACGCTAATCTAATGTGCACTTTACTTTTTTTTTTCTTTTTTTTAATGATATGAAACTAACTCTCTCTCTCTTTCTCGGATCAAAAAATTGGATTAAGGAATTCTAACTAACCCTAATTAATACTCCCGGCGAAGGGCTTTTAATTTTTTTTCCTCTTAAGAGATAAGAATTGAACTTTTTACCTCTTTGGATCATTAGTTCTGATCCAATGTTAAACAATTACATGTTCTAAAAGCTCAAATTTATAAAACAGAGTTGTTAATCTATTATCTATTATAATATACTATAGGAGAAGTCTTGGGTTAACAAAACCCTCTCTCTTAGATGTAGGTTAAAAAAATCTACATTATAAATATATGGCCCAATCTATTATCTATTATTGGGTCAACAAAACCTTTCATCTTAAGTATGGGTTAAAAAAAACCTACATTATAAACATATGACCCAATCTAAAATAACTAAATTTTCTTATTATCTAATAAAAAAATTCAAATTTTTTTTTAAAAGAAGTTCTCGTGCCTTGCACGGGTTATGGGGGCTAGTAATATACTATAGGAGAAGCCTTGGGTTAACAAAATCCTCTATCTTAGGTGTATGAGTTAAAAAATCCTACATTATAAACATACGACTCAATCTATTATCTATTATTGGGTTAAAAAAATCCTCCTTCTTAAGTGTGGGTTAAAAAAATCTACATCATAAACATATGGTCCAATCTAAAATAACTAAATCGGAAAATGAGTAGGATGCCCTTGCATTGGAAAAAAAATTGAAGTAGAGGACATACTTTTTTTTCATGTAAGGACAGTCCTCGACACACGTTAGCGCGATGTAAAAAGACGAAAAACCCCATCTGTTGAATAATGAAGGTGCACGTTAGCAAATCCCAATTAATGAATTTTAACATAAAAATGACCATAACTTTCAAAATATAAATCGGATTTGAACAAAATTTATATCGTTGGAAAACATTTTTCAAGATCTTTAAAACAAGATCACACATGAATACCAAATTCAAAAAAAAAAAATCCAGAAAAAACCTATTTACCAAGCTTAAAAATAATGCAAATTATAGTTTGCATTGTTTAAAATATAATTTTAAACAAAAGTATTTAAAATAGGTGATGCAAATTCGTTTTTTACTATGCAAATTATAGTTTGCGTTGTTTAAAATGTAACTTTTTAGCTTTTTTCTTATTCAATCTAGTTGCATAGAGACTTAGAGAAGTGCATATGCTCAAAACTACTTAAAATAGCTGATGCAAATTATAATTTGCATCGTTTTTTACTATGCAATCTATAGTTTGCATAACCATTTTTATTATACAAGCAGTTATGGGTTTTCATAGTCTAATTACGAAGATTTTTTTTTTTTTTGAATTTAGTATTGTTGTCTGGTCTCATTTTAAAGATCTTGAAAAATGCTTTCCAAAAATATAAATTTGGCAAATATCTAATTTGTAGATTAAAAGTTATAGCATTTTTAATTTTAAAAAAACTTATTTTCTCTCTCTGCCACGTCATCGGTCAATACAAGCAAAAACAATTAGAAATATACGTGGTTAGCAAAGAGAAGGGTAGTTTAGGTACTAAAATTTTAGAGTTTTAAAATAAAAGAAGGAATTAACTCCTTTCCTTATAAAACGTTAAAAAGTAGGGATTAGACTTATAAAACAAAAATTGCTTGTCCTCTACTTAAAACTGGTATAAAAGGAGGGCTTTCAGCCCAATATTGTGTTTTTTTTAAAAGAAATCTCCGTGCTTTGCACGAGATATGGGGGGCTAGTATTATATTGATGGATGGACCATTGTCCATAATATAGTGACAACAAATTTATTTATATGTGGGCCCAAGTGAGTACACCTCCATTTGGCAATTTCTTGTCTGTGTCGTGGAATGACTTTGATTTTGTTATCCAAGTACAACAGACCGCTCACCCACTTTCCAAAGATGAGAGTAAACGAGTTGTAAATGTAATGCCATGATTTCTTGATATTTAGGTCCTGCTTGGTTTCCTCCTAATATTTGGATCTACTTTGTGGGGTTTTTTTTTTATGAGAATGAAAATTTATATATAGGGGAGAAGAATATTACAAGGTGTGTATAGAAAATACAACAGCAGAATCTCTAACTTACAATTACAAGATAAAACAAACTTAAGAAAAAAAAAATAATTAGTGGGCATCAAGAACAACATCCCTGAAAAAAATTCAATTGACAAAATTCATCTTTACTTCCGGATAAAAAACTGAAAACCACCTTGCAATAAAGGACTTTGTGGGTTTTTGATAGGGGATCAAAACTATACATTCATAACATAATTTTTTGCAATGAATTTACAAATAAGAAATAAACACAGTTAGGAATATTTGCAGCACTTTAAAAAATACAAATACCTACAGTTTTTTTTTTGCCTCTTATTTATGACCCTACTGCAAATTATTATAAAACTATACCACCAAAAACCTATAAAAATTGAGGAATGCAAACATTAGTAGGATACCAAACGGGGTCTAAAAGCGTACCATTTTATGTCACACTCAACCAGTACAAAAGTTTAAACTGGATTGATTCGAATTAAAAAAAAAAAAAATCAGGCCCACAGAAAACCCAGAAAGGAATTAATTCCAGGACTCACGATTCTAAAATATAATTCAATTCTTTGACCTAAATGTACAGATTTATCATTTATTTTAAGATAAGATTTGTTGGTGAAGACCCGATCTTGTACTCTCTTTTTCCCTTTTGTATACAAATCTTAACATATTTTTTCAGTTTAAAACCAAAATAACTTTTAAGTAGTTGAGGTTCACGTGGGCTGTCAAGAAATCAATAAGCTTCCAATCGTTTTCGATTTTTCTCTAACACATTCCTAAAGTGAATTGAATAAGTAGGTGACTGCAGTCACCAACCAATATTCAATGCGTACATAATATAATAGTAACAAATTTAAATATCAGCATGTGTTTAATTGCATTTGGATTTTATGAAATTTGGAATAATTAGTTTAAAAGAACCACACAAAATTTAGTGTTTGTGTGCAATTAAAATTCTTCTGGTTCTGCATTTCTCCCATAAATAAGAAGGTCTCATCTGTAGTGTGGCGATTTTCATATCCTCTTAAATATTTTTGATTTCTCTTAAAAAAAATCCATGGAAGTAGAGGCCTAGGCCTATTTATCTAAAATTATGATAGATAGTTAGTTTTCATCCTAATTCCTTATCCCACAAAAAACATACTTCTACAAAATTAGTGAAAATAAACATATTTTTGGTAAAATACATTTATTTGCAATTAAATACAATCTAAATTCAGCATCTAAAGAATAGAAAGTTTAAGTACTAAATCTAGGATCGATCGCTAATTTAATAATTAAGGATTTTTCCTCTTATTCTCGATCCACTCCACTGCACACTACAATGCTGAAGAAATTAACTTGATTTTCAAGGTCACTAAACCACGACATACACTATGGCTAGGGTATAGAAAATAAGAACGGATCAGCGTACAAGCTTATACATATATGTTAAGTGTATAGATTCATGTGGTACCCATATAAAGTTGATCTAAAGGCTGAGATTTTGTGAGAATGTTCTCCTTATCATGTAGATCATCTTCACAAAAAAATCAGTCATTTCTAAAACTTATAACCCCATAAAAAATTAACTCTTTTTCTAATCGTTCATTTTTCATTTCGATCAATTTTAATAATCTCATTATTTTGAGTCGTAACATCTAGAACTAACCATTAATATGGCATGTGGACCTACATGCAGATGAACCAACATCTAATTTTTGTGAGGATATTTTTGTTACTACATAGGTCCTACTCATCGAAAATTAGCTAATTCTAAAACTTGTACTCCCATCATTCATTAATTCAACTGAACAGTTAAAATAAACAATTTCAATCGTTGTTGATTTTCAGTAACTGGATGATAGGTTTACAAATTTTAGGATGAACTGATTTTTTTATCAGGATGTTGTCCTCAACATGTAGATCATCCTCACTAAAAATCAGTCATTGGTTCATCTTCACGTGGGCCTCACAAGCCATTGTAACCAAAAAAGTGTAATGGTGATGTGAATAAAATGATGTCACCAAAACCACTCTCATAGTTATATAGTTATATTTATATTTTCAGACATATTGATACGTGTGCTGCACATATATTTTTGGATGATCTAAAATTATTATTTCATTTGTATCAAACATAAAATTTTAAAAATTGATTGCTTTCTTTTTCATTAATTGGGTTTTTATATTTTATAACAAACCATATTTTGATGGAACAAGAAAATATACCAATTGCTAAAGTGGTTGAAAGCTTTAGTTTCTATAGTTTAGGTCTTGGTATCGAATTCCAGAAAAGAAATTTTTCTTTAAATAGCAAAAGACCTTTTTTTTGTATATATGTGCCAACTAACTTAGCTGATAATGTCTGCAATTATTGATAGGTTAGACTCTGGCTCCCTTTTAGTCAGCATCGAATTACTGATCTCATAATCAGAATCTCCTTCATTTTTGTCAAACGACTCAAACCACTTAAGAGAAATCTAAGTTCTAACACAGTAAACTATGAGTACAATTTTCATAGTTTTTGGGCAAAATACAGAATTACACATACTGGGCACGAATAACTTCCAAGTGCAAAACCATGAAGGTGGGCTGTATCCCATATTGAGGCCCAAGTGTTTTCTCTGAAACAAAGTTGAGGCCCACAAGCTTTTCTATCTACCAGTCCGAGATGTGAAACCTTTTTTAGCGTATCACAAGTATAGGAATGGGAAATTTTAAACGTTCACCAGTGAAGTTTGGTGGGCGGGCTCCGATTGCTTTGACCTGTCCTTAATGTGGAGCCTTCTGCCACCAAATTTTTGGTGCCCCTTAATATAATTTCTTAGGAGTTATTTTATAGACGCCCACCAAAATTTTATGGCAGTCCCCTGTTATAGATACCCTCGAATTCACATTTGTTGTTTTTGGCAGATCCAATCTTATTGGCACCCCAATTCGAATCGGATTTTTTTGTTTCAAAATTACAAAATAGGTTATACTTGAAAAGGATCCGATTGAATAAATAGGTTTTAAAAGTTCTTATTTAATCAAGATTACATTAGGTCATCTGTTGAGTATCGTTTCTAAATCTAACGGCTTAAGGCTCGAGCTTAAAATTGGCCTTTTAAGCTCCAACTCAGGACTCAATCAAAAAATCACTTAAATAGTGATAAATAAGGCACGAAATGATTATTCAATTTAATTAACTTGTAAAAAAGAATAAGGTACTAGATTAACAAGAGATTTTTAAATTAGATAATTGTAAAAGAGACAGTATTTCTAATTAAGTGCTGTTAAAGGAGTTCCTCGAAATGTTGGAGAGATAGGACAGGATTGGGGGTGGACTAGATTGTTTAAGTTGTTTGGGGGATGGATTTAGTTTTACTTAAGGGATGATCATCTAACAATGGGTGGATATTTTTCAACCTAACCCCAAAAAAATATCCCAATCCTAAAAAAATACCCAAACAAAAAATATACCCACCATCTCCACCTTTGGCCACTGCATACTTCTTCTTCTTCTTTCTTCTCCTCTTCTTTCTCTCACGGTGTCTCTCCCCCTCTTTCTCTCTCTCCTCCCTCTTTCTCTTACGGTCTCTCCTCTTTTTTTTCTCTCCTCCTTCTTTTTCTCTGCCCCCTCTCTATCTCACCTTTACTTCTCCAGATCTAATTTTTTTTTCCTTTTTAAGTAGCTGGTAGCGATACAGTAATGGTTAGCTGTGGAGAAAAATGTAACAGAAAAAGTGGTCGGTGATGGAAGTGATCGGCGGTGGAGGAGTGGTGAAGATGAAGATGATGATGATGTTGGTAGAGGTGGGGTGTACTATTTAATTTTAGTGGGGTGAAGAGAGAAAGTGGGTGTTAGGTTAGTTTGCCCCCATAACACCCCCTAGTAAAAATGAGTAATAATTTGGATTAGAGATTTTGAACTAAAAACCCATTTAACTTGTCCATCCCCCAAATATTTTGAAGAACTTCTTTAACAACACCCTTCAAATCTTGTGCCTTTGTCGACTGGGGTTGGGTTGGGCTGACTAAGTCATTTGACCAAGCCCAACCCAAAACTCTCCGGTTTTGAAAATTCCTGACCATGACTAAGCCCATACCCAAAAAATCTTGACCCAACCCAACCTAACCCAACTTGGGGTTAGTCAGGCTCAACCCGTCCAACTTGGGGTTAATCAGCGACCTATCCTCCTCTCCTAGAGACGAGTGTAGTAGGATAGATAGCAAACAGGATAAAGCAAAAACCAGGTGCTCTCTTTCTCTCTCTCTATAACCAGGTGCTCTCTCTCTCTCTCTCTCTCCTCTCTCTCTCTCTCTCACACACACATTTAGGTATTGTTTGCTTATCAACTTAAAATCTCTTTTTCTTCGTTGCGTTAAATTTCCATCGTTGAAGAGTCCGAGATGATCCCCCAATTAATTGAATGCTCGCCAATTCTATGCCTTCTCTACAACTTTGGGGTTTTCTTTCTTCGACTGCACCTGCGCCCTAAATATCATCGTTGTTGATCACTTTTTTCATGGATTTTCAAAATGAGATGCTTGAGATTTCTAAAATTAAAATCACACAATTTCTTCATTCTTCAATTGGGCTGGGGATTGCCCAGTTTAAAAGAAATTCTTCACCTGTCAATTCTTAATTGGATCTATATTTCTGTATCATTAATTTGATGAAGTGATTATGTGTATTTTCTGCATAACAGGGCACCTTGATTGATTGAAATGGAGGTGCTGGTGGTTTCATTAGAGGAGAAAGATGCAATCGATTGGATTTACAGAGGAGAAGGTGCTGCAAATATAGTCCTCGGTTACACTGGATCATCTCCTATTTTTGTATGTCCACCTCGCTTTCTCTACTTCTCTGCTTTTCTTTGTATATTCTTTCCATGTATTTTTCTGCTTAGAAAATGATAATGTCAACCCTAGCGGACTGTCAATCCATAGGTCCACATTTTTTGGATTGTCTTCGAGATTCGCATTTTGTGAATTTTCGAGGACCCAAAGGTCTGAAAACATAAAATGAGGTATACAAAAAGCTTTACATGTTGGAAGTTTGAACACTTTTGAAAATAGGAATCTCTATTGCTGCACTTTAAAATTGGATGTACTTTTGTTAGTTTTCTGCCCGCTTGAATGAGGAATCTCTATTGTTGCGTTCAATTCCAATCTGGGAACCCTGATGTTTTGAAAAATAGATTAGGGTTTTATTATTGATTAGAAATATTCTCCCATTAGACTTTGTGTCAAACATAAGCAACGTGATTTTATTTTTATGTTTTTAAAAGACGAACATTAGGTCACTAGTTTAACATCAAAGTTACCAAATTAATTTTCATTTTTTTAAAGAGTCAGGATATATGTACAGGCTTAAATGTACAGGTTAGATGTACAGCCTCTTGTGGGGCCCACATGAGGTTGATCTAAGGGCCAAGAGTTTGTGAAAATGTTCTCCTCATCATGTAGATCATCTTCACCAAAAATCAGTAAATTCTAAAACTTCTAGCCCCACTAAAAGTTGTCTCTTTTTCTCATCGTTCATTTCTCACCGTTAATTTTTAATCAAATTCTGATCAACTTTTGGTGGGGCTAAAAGTTTTAGAATGAGCTGATTTTTGGTGAAGATGATCTACATGATGAGAACATTTTCACAAAATCTCGGCCCTTAGATCAACCTCATGTGGGCCCTACAAGAGACTGTACATCTAACCTGTACATTTAAGCCTGTATATATATCCTGACTCTTTTTTAAAATTCTTGAATTGTTCTTGTGCTAAATTGACCCTGGTCATGAAAGTTACAATATTACCCTTGTTGAGTTACATCTAAAGAAAATGAGGATTAGTTAAGTCATTTTGATTCTAAATTGACCCTGGTCATACTTTTGAGTTGGTCAACATAAGTTGACCAAGGTACAGGGTGGTATTTTTAATATTTGAAAATATTGCCAAGTCTGTTAGATTAAGGCTATTGTTAAAGGGACTCTCAAAACAGTTAAGGGGGAGGCTTAAATTCTTGACCTTAAGTCAAAACTTTTTGACTCAACAAGAATGGTGTTTAAAGTTTGAAAAACGGAACTCAGCTCTAAGTTGTCCTTTTTCCAAAAAAAAAAAAGCTCTAAGTTGTTGATAAAATTAGAAGGATTTGGGGTTGGGTTATGTTTTTAAAAAACTTGGAACAAAAACTTTGAATCCACAAGAATTAGGGATGTCTATATAAATTGTGTATTATAACATGGGTCCCCAAAACAGTAAAGTTGGGTGCAACAATTAGCTTCCTTCAAATAGGCTTGAGACACACCATTTTTTGGCCCTTCCTGATTACTTCAGCAATTTCAATATATTGTTCAGAATCTTCAGATGTATCAGAAAAAGTGTGATCTTGTTCTCCAAGGTGTTGGTTAGCTACCTAACTCCAGGTCGGCTTTTTGACATATGGATTGGTGGCTGGCTAACACACTACAGCTGGACACCACATGTGCTGCGAATTTTATGAATACCTGAACCACACCTTGCTGAACATGCACCAAAAATCAACCAGATAAGCGATTAGTAGTTGGATTTGAGCATTTCACATAAGCGGTTAATAACACATTAGTTTTCAGAAGAGTCTGCTCATATGCACCAAAAATCAACCAGATAAGCGATTAGTCGTTGGATTTGAGCATTTCACATAAGCGGTTAATAACACATTAGTTTTCAGAAGAGTCTGCTCATGAAGCCTTGGATGTAAAATTGCTTTGAACCATTGTTTTCATCCATGAGTTGAAAATGTTTCAGATATTGGCTACAAATATATAGATGGTTAAGCACCTGTCATTGGGTTAGTTATTAGTCTGGGAGTCTTCATAGTTGGGACCCAACAAATGACATAATTCATTGCATATCAGGAACCAAATCAAAATGTTGATCAATCTTGCTCTGAATTTAAAATCATGCTTTGTTTCCAATTTTATCACTAATTCTGTTTGATAGTAAAATTCTGATTAATTGCTTTGGTAAGAATAAAATAAGAAATAATTGGATTTATATGCTACAGGTTGGGAAAGTGATACGAATACAAAAGGTCCCGAGGAGCAGACAACAGTGTAAAATTGTTACCTCAGTTTTCTCCATTCATGAGAACATTCTATGGAAAGATAGCATAGACCTTGTCTCTTGCACTTCGAAGGAAAATGCAGGGCAACTATTCGTACTGAATGTCATGATCCCCTTGTTAGGCTCTGAACATGTTGATGCTGGGGTATGTATTGCTGGTGATAGTTGATGTGGTTTCTACTCAAGCTTGATATGGAAATAAAATTTGGTGTTGATGTTATCATGATTGTCCCATTTCATTACTAGCTCTGATATTAAACATAATCATATGTCATACATGGAACCTTTTGTTCTAGATGCAGGTGTGTAGATTTGTTTTTCCAGGTTAAGAAACTCCAAAGGTCAACAGAATTGATCTTACAGATTATGTTATGCAACGAGAATGCTATAGCAATATGACATACTACCTATCACAGAAGAGGTTAAAAAAGGAGCTAATATGACATTCCCACCCTGTTTATTCTGATACTCAAAATGTCTCACATCAGATTAGGTATAGTGTCCCATATCGATCCACTGTTGGTGTATTCCACATGGCATGAAGATCAGGAATAAAAAATGAAAAAAAAAGAGAAGGGGAAAAAAAGAAGAAAATGAATAGGAAGAAGAGAAGAAAAACTTCCCATCATATGTTCCCTTTGAATTATCATGGCACCAGAAGCATGGTAAAGATCTTTAATCTTGACGTCTTGTGCAGGTGCATGTCCTTGTGTCTAGGGAATTCTTGGAGGCAGTTGAACACAATATTCTTTGTCAGCGTCCTGCTTGGCGAGTTCATACTGCCAAGGTTAACATCTTCTGTGATTCTGCACTTCTTATCTCGGATCATTCAGTTTTTCCTGAAGGTAAAAACTAGTTTTACTATGCACTGAACTGATATCTTTCTTATACATTTACCAGCATTACTCCTTCATGACTTTACTGGGTATTTGACAAAGATGAAAACAATCTGAGACCCAAGTGCAAAGTGTCACACTGGGCAAACCTAGAAGAACATGAAGACTTAGTTCGTGACTGAAATTTTTAATAAACTTAGGATGCATTGCTGTATAAACTTTCTATCGAACTTCATGTTAAGAACAGAATGTAGTAAGAACGTGTTTGGATAATGTTTACTGAGATGGTATGAGGTTGTCTCGGGCATTCTTATAAAGATGGAAGGATTTTATTTTTCTTTCTCCATTTCAGGTATTTCTAAAGAGGCCCCTTGCATATCAGTAGAAATAAAGGTTTTTCACTTATCTTCTTGTGCTCTTCTGCATATGCATTTTATGATCCCTTTTTGATTCCAGTTTGTGTTTTAGGGAACAGCCCAAATGGGGTTTTCTTCCATGTTCAAGATTCATAGCTGAAGGCAATGCTCTCAAAAGGAGTATATCTCGTTTCCGAATGCACCAAGTCCTGAAGCTCCATCTTGGAGAGGTAATGCTTGCACCTTATTCTTTCTTGAGACCAAATTTTCTGAAGGGCTTCAAAAATATGAGTCACAATTGCGATATGGTAAAGTTAGATTATTCTGATGTATTTTAGAGCGTCATAAAATTTAGTAATGAACAGTATAGTTCGCGGCATTGATCATGTAATTCACTCACTTCATCATTTACAGTTATTCTGTCACATTTTATTATACCTAAGACATGTTCCAAATTGTATGTCAGATATCACGATTAAGTGAGTATGATCCTCTCGATTTGTTCTCCGGATCCAGTGAAAGAATAAATAAGGCTATCAAGTCACTCTTTACCACCCCGCAGAACAATCTCCGCATATTCTTAAATGGTTCTCTCATTTTTGGGGGATTGGGGGGTGGGACAGATGAGACTAGTATTATGGTCAAAGAGGCATTAGAAGATAAGATCGGGGATGCCATCCAAGCAGGACGTGGCCTGAGGTTAGCGAGTTTTCAAAATCTTGTTGCAGAGACAATTTTCCAATCAAGGGTGCTTAATCAGCTTTTGCAAGCTCAAAAACGTGATTCCTTTGATATAGAAGGGGCAATCCATGCATATTACAACATTGTTTCTAAGCCTTGCAAGGTGTGTCAAGACTTGGGTGATTATGAGCTCTCACGACGTTATTTGCCCCTGCACTCCATTTCATTGGAAGAAAGCATTAACATTGTGAAGGACTATTTGATAGCTGCAACCGCAAAGGATTGTAGTCTGATGATCAGCTTCAGACCGAGGGAAGATGGAGATAAAGTGTCCTCATATAGCACTGTATGCCTGGAATCAACTAACCAAATATTTGATTACAAGGTAATAATCCTTTCCAAAGTCGTATTATGATTTTCTTGTGTCCTTGATGTGAGTCAATTATGCCTATAATTGATTAGTGGCAATCACTGTATTCTATGAACTCCCGGCTCAGAGTTTTTTATTTTTTATTTTAATTCGTCTGAGCTTCATTAACGATTTTCAGGATGCTGAACTCAACAAGTAGATAAAGTTTTTATCAGGGGTGATTTGCTGTAATGCTAGCATAGATTAGTAGGAATTCCTACTTAGCGAGACGAACGATTATATAAATATTTTTGCACGTCACTGTTTCTTTCTTTTAACATGTCGAAAATGCCAATTTAATTCAAAATTTTATTGTAGGCATATTTCATTGACCTGGACATGAAACCTTTGAAGAAGATGGTTCATTACTATGAATTGGACCAGAAGATAGTGAGTTGCTACACTAAAATGGAGAAGATGGTACATGGACCACCACCGGACTCTTTCGATCTGAAGCTGCATGGGCGGGTCAAGTCTGACGAAGTTGTGGGGAACTCCTGTTGAAAAAGTTTTGATAGGTTGTAGAACATAATAGTGCACTTGAAACTATGCCTTTGAAGGATTATTGCGAAATGCTGAAGTTGTTGGTTTCCAGGTACTCGGTACTCCTAAGGCTATGAGTTTTAAGACCTTGTTTGGCAAGTAGTAGTAGTAGTAGTAGTTACTTGTTTAGTAAACAGAACCGCGGCATATTGGTGACGCTCTCGTTCTAGAACTTCGCGCTCCACTTCGAACCATGTTTCGATGTTTCTGTTTTGAAGGCATTTTGGAACTATGGATAATTTTTAATTGGTCGCTTTGGCACTCTTGTTCTTGCTCTTGCTCCTAGCTCTGGTTACTTGTCAATACAATTGAGTACGTGAAAACCTTTTTTTATGTTCTTTTTCTCATCATTTCTTTTTAGCCGTTGTCTCTTAATTGGTTTCTATTGTAATCTTTTTGAAACATACTTTTTTGGGTGTATTTTATAGGGAAGAAAGACCCTATCTGATAAAAAAGAAAGACCCCAGGGCCTTCTAAATCTCAGGGACGGCCCTGAATACACTTATCAATCTCATGTGCAAAACCATGCATGCATGCATTTAAGAAAAACATAATTCATCCAACTTCAAAAGTTCAGATCAAACAGAGTTGTACCTAGACTAGTAGTCAGCAAATCGATTGATCAATCCCCTTATTAATACAGGTTTATTGATGATAATTAACCTAACCCTTTCAAAGCTTCTGGCATACATCAAATACGTACATACTATTCTTCGTCTTCGTCATGATCATCGTGCTTGACCAGACTGATTTCAATCCCTTCAACGGTCACCTCCTAAGTAACCAGAGCGTGGGTCGGAGCGGGAGCGTCGGAGCGGTTGATTAAAAAATGTTCTTAGTTCTAAAATACATTCGGAGCGGGAGCGTCGGAGCGTAGTTCGGAGCGGGAACGCGAGGTTCCGGAGCAGGAGCATTACCCCTATACCAAGGTTTCGGTTACTAAGACTCACCTCTCCATGATGAGGTACCAAAGTAAGTGGGTTCCAACCCCCAGTGGCTAATCTACCAAGTTTATTCTTAACTTACCCAGTTGCATGTTGGGAAACTTCTGTGTAGGTTGGGACATGCGACCAGGGGATAGTCCCACTCAAAGGGTGGGGACACGAAAAAAAAAATCTTTGGGGAACTTTCACAAAGCTACCAACCAACTCACCGTGGTCCGGACCCGCAAGCCCCTCAATGAGTTTGGTCACGTAAACATCGAATCTAGCAGCCGTTCCATTCGCAACCTTGAAACGCTTGACTTGGAGAACTTCGGACGCGCCTTCTTTCTCGGCCTTGCTACGAAACGTCTTTGGCCTGTTTACAATTGCCCGAATCACTTTTTTGATTGCCCGTGGGCTCTCATTAGTTGCATTATCGGGGTACCAATAACAAAAAGATTACACATTCTCGACGAAAATAATTTGGAATGGATTGAAATCAGTCTGGTCGAAAATAATTTGGAATGGATGTTCTCCTCCTTAAGTAGATCTTCTAAATTATCACATTCTAAAACTTCTAACCTTATCAAAAATTGATTCGAAGTTGATAAAAAATTACCGGTTAAGAATCAAAAGTGAGGATTTTCAATCATTTTTTGATAGAGTTAGAAGTTTTAAAACAGAATCGGATCTGAGGAAAGATAGTGAAGGCGGTCGCCTAGGGCCTCCAAATATTGAGGGCCCCAAATTTTTTAAATACTATTTATATTTTTGTATATAAATTCTAATAGAAAAAATTATATATATACAACTTTGAAAAATTACACTTTTAGAAATGAGGAGGAATATTATACCATGCCTTCTTGCACCACTTGTTTTTGTGCAGCCTATATGAAGATGATTTAAGGGCTATTTTTCGGTGAGGGTGTTCTCCTTACCAAGTATATCATCGTATCTGAAAATCAGTCCATTCTAAGCATCTTTCTTAACCATTGACTTTTCGATGTACTTTTCATGAGGTTAGAATTTTTAGAATGGGTTAATTCTTTGATATGATGATCTATATAGTGAACAAAAATATCCTTATAAAAAATAATCCCTTGGATCATCTACATGTAAGCACCACTTTGTCTTAAAAAAATAAGTAGTGAATAATGGTTCAAGAAGGCATGGTGCGATATCCCTCCACTTTAGAAATACACATAAAAGTTACTTTATAAGTTACATAAAGAAAATATCTCTAATTAAATAAACGTCCCGTAAAGGAATAACCTACCAAACCCGTAGGGCCTCTTGCTAAAACTAACCCTTTTTCTCTCTTACCTAAATGTGCACCCCTTTGAGAAAAAAAATCATAACACTAGAAAGCCTAAAGCGCTTTTTTCTCATAGTGGATCAAATCATGTCCTCTCTATGATTTTTTATAATATCAATTCAAGAAAATGATAAAATTCATAAGAAGGATTACCCAAATGCATAGATTGCTTATAGAATATTATTGACTATACCGTTATAATTGACTTTACAGAAAGAAGTTTTTTAAAGTAGAAGTTAATCAAGTCTTATTTTCTGTGAACGAATGTCACAAGAAAGAATGAATTAATTGGCTATGTTATCTAATTGTGGTTGATAATATTACACTGTTTTTTGTTATAGTAATTTATTAAAAGAAAATAAAAAGAGTAGATAGTTACTTTGCTTTCAATATTAGTATATAGGTCCCGTTTTCAAGAGTTTGCCTCGAGCCTCCAAAATCTCAAATCCAACTCTGTTTTAAAATGGGTCAATTTTTTTATTAGGATGATTTACATAGTGAGGAGCAGTGTTTTAAAAACCGGACCGGATCGGCTGGTTCAACCGGTGAACCAGTGACCCAGTCAAATTTCCGGTTCGGGTCAACATTGACCCAGTAATTTTTTCAAAAAACATCTTTTTGAATGTAAACCGGTCGACCCGGTCGGTTGAACCACTGAACCAGGTGACTCAGTCGATTTTTAAACCGGTTTTTTTCAGAAAGTGTTATAATTTTTTACATTTTGCAAAAATGTGCTTGCTGGGTTTTGAACCCAGGACCCTAAAGTGACAAATCTCTTACTATTTTAGCTACTATTAATTGTTGTCATTATGACAGTATAATTGCTATGCAACTAATTGTTATTTAAGAGTTTTAACATTTCTCAAAACTTAAACTGTTGAGTTTCGAACACGAGAAAAGACACTTTATCAACTGTGCTGCATAAAATAATATATTTTTATTGTTGTTATTGTATTAATAGTTTAGACTTAACCCACTGGTCAACCCACTGGTTGAACTAGATTGACCCAACCCATTAGCTTCTCCGGTTCAATTATCAGTCCGGTTTTTAAAACATTGGTGAGGAGAACACTATCACCAAATTTTATCCCGTTAAATCATATTCAACTGTGCCCCACAACCATTCAGTTTGGATTTTGCCTCAAAAACTTTCGACTAAATATCATTTTCCAATAATTTTAATCATAAATTATGACACATAAATTGGATTGGGAATCGGTTTAAATAGATGCGCTTGTTCTATAAAGGGTGTCAAATGCTCGGTTTGGTTTGTCAGATACCCGAGACAGGTTGGTGCTGAAACAACACACTAAATTTGTTAGGTGGTGGTGAGTACACTGAGTAGCTAGGGTCAAAAGTTGGCCTGTTGGAATCCGGCCCACTTGACCATGGTGGGGTATTTTAAGTAGGGAGTTGATTTGAGGGTTTGTTTTGATGGGAGATTTTAGGTAGGGATTTTATGGGATCAGAAATTTAATTGAAAACTAGTTAGAGTTTATGTTTTAAATGTAACTAATTTTCCACCAAATCTCTTCATGCAAACAGACTATTAAGGTTTAGGGTTTGCTAGTCAATTACATATACGATTTTAAACTTTTAATAATTCTCCAAAATAATGTTTTAAAAACCGGTGAACCAGTAATAAAACTGGGTTGGTTCAACATCAACCCAGCATTTTCTTCAAAAACCGGCTTTTAATGATTAAACCGGTCAAACCAGTGACCCAGGCAAACCGCCCGGTTTTTTGACTGGGTTAGTTTGGTGTACTATTTTTTTTTTTTTTGAAAAAATACATTCAACAAGATTTGAACATACCTAATAAAACTTAAGAAGCCTTTACCATTTGTACTGAAGCTACTTTATTGACTATGTGTTATAACTTAATATACTACTAGTGACTAGTGAGTTTAATAGTTTTCCAAAATAATGCTATTGTAGAGTTTTGAACACAAGATCTATAGTTAGTTTAAAATCAATTTTGCCAACTGTGCTACATGTAAAGTTATGTTTCATTTTCATTTTTTATAACTATGTTGTTTAGTTAACCCACTGGTCAACCCACTGGTCAGACCAGGTTGACCCAACCCAATGCCTTCTCCGGTTCGATGACCGGTCCGGTTTTTAAAACATTGCTCCAAAAACACTGTGCACATGATAAGCCTCTAGTACCCTAGCTTTGTGATGATTGCTTATTTAGTAGTGCAAGAGAAGTAGTTGAGACAGGTTGGCGTAACTGTGACGCCGCCACCTATGCATTTGAGTATATATTATTCTCTTTCTTTGATTGGTGAATTTGGATTTATATTTACATGTCCTTCTTTAATGAAAGCTCTCCAATAGAAGAAAAATGCTTTAGAGCTACAAGCATGGTTTTAAACTGTGGTCTAAAGTGTTTTTTTTTTAATCAGCATCTGATGAAGTGTTTTCAAGTATGGTCTATAGTCCCCTGGCTAAACTAAACAATATTAAAAACCACATTTTAAATAGTGGTCTTACGTACAGACACGTACCAAAATTTTTGTTTAAAACTGTGGTGTAAAGTCAATTTAAACCACAGTTCTGCAAAAAATGTCTGAAGATAAACCACAGTTCTAGACAAAACTGTGGTCTAAACTGTGGTGATTGGCAAATGAGGAAATTGTAATCATGCAGTGTATACTATTCAACACATCAACTCAATTGGGATATTATTGCAGGATCAGTAGAAATCCTGAAAGTTCATTATTTTTATTTCAAAACGCGCGATTTACATGCACCATCGACTCCTTAATTAATTGATTCAAAAGGATAGAGTCGTAAACATGATCAACTAGGGAGATCTACCTGCCATATATCAGCAGGTGAACAACAAGCACTTAGATTTATTGAATAATCTAGTGAGAGACGTCATAAATAAGTTGGTGATCGATCGAACCAATGCCCACGTCCTTCAAAAATTTAGTAACTAATCGTCGTCTTCATCATGGTTGACCAGTTCGATCTCAATTCCTTCAATGATCACCTCACCATCACGAGGCACCAAAGTAACAACCAAAGAATCAGAACCTTCAGCCTCAATATCTTCAAGCAATGTGGTTATACCCAGCTCCAAATTGGCCTTCGGAGCAGAGTGTGATGATGATGAGCCATGGTGGCCATGGGGAACTTTCACAAAACTACCAGCCAAGTCACCGCGGTCCGGACCCACGAGCCCTTCTATGGGTTTTGTCACAAACACGTCGAACCTAGCCGTTCCACTAGTAACCTCTAGTCCCTTGATGAGGAGAACCTCTGTTGCGTCTTCTTTCTCGACCTTGCTACGAGATGTCTTTGGCCTCTTTACGAGTGCTCGAATGTACTCTGTTAGTGCCCGTGGTTGAGATCCAAACTCGGAAACTGGGGTCAGTTTTATCGAATCACCCGCGCTTCTCTTTTTGGCGGCCTTAAGCTTCCTGCACTTTCGACTAATGTCCTTCCATGGAAGTTTTTCAGGTTGGTATGAGTATCGGAGGTCTTCGGGTGTGAGACAGTCCTTCACCTGTACGTATTAAACATATGTAACTATTAGATGCAGTAATAACACAACTGTAACGTACAATATAACTGAAGTTAGTTATTAAATGATGGAATTAGTTATAAAGTTAGTTAATCAGTTGTACTTATGGTTGTTCACCTCAGCTATAGCAAGCTTGATGTGATACTAAAGTACCATCGTCAGTTTATAGGCTTATTTATATCCTAAAACTTTTCTTTCTTGATTTACACATGAACCCTTCTAGCGTTACAACGAAAAAATTTATGTCAAATTTGACAGAATTCAAATATACCATTGATTATCGATTTCAAGTGGACCATTGATTATCGATTTCAAGTGGATCTCACCCACCACAAGATAAATTTTGCCACCGACAAAAAAACTTTTGAAAGAGTTTTTTTTTTTTTTAAGAGAGCTAGAGAGAGTTTGCTATTTTACCCCAAAATATCCCTACTTTTTAGAAGAAATGATATCACATGTGGGTCTAGAATTGGGTCTAGATTAAAGAATAAAAGGTCTAGATTGAAGAATAAAAGGTGACAGTAAAAAAGCTAAAAGGATATTTTTGGGAGATTTTAGCCAAAATGTGAGGGAGGGTGCTATTTTTGTATTTAGTTTGAAAATAGTGACTTGGGTGCAATTTTTTCAAACTAAGGTGTTTTTAATGTACTCTTCTCCGAGTTTGCTTGTATTTTTGGGTTTAATTTTCCAAATTTAATTACTGTGACGTACGTACCTTAACCTTGACAACTTGTCTGTTCTCATCGTAAAATATGAATTCAGATTCGAGCCAGTCAGTGTCCTTGAATTCAGGCCTTCCACCTCGGGACTTATTGAATAAGTCCCACATACGATCAACATTGGCATGGTGACCAAAGAACATGGTATCGCGTGCCGCAGTGTGAAAATTACCCATGTTGTAGTGAGGAGACGCAGTGGGTCCCACCCATTGGTGGTGGGTGTTGTGTAAGTGCTCACAACACCCAGCTGCTTGTTTAGGAACTTCACCAGCCCTAAGTTTTTCCCCATGAAAAGGTAGGGCAAACATCTTGCTTCCTTATACATACTATCCAATCGACACAGGTTCGTTTTGATAACTTCATCAACCTCCGCAGGGGTTGTTGGGTTAGTAGGATTTTTGTACGAGTAATTGTAATCCAACACCGACGTGTAATGGTTCTTGTCCCGAGTATCGTCGAATAGAGGCGATTTCTCGTTCAAGTACATCTTAGGCATGTACATGCCTTTTGGAGTGTCCCAGTTCCAGTAGGGGACGGCGAAAGTTGGGTCGTCTATAAGTTTTCCGAGGATCCTCTCCCAGAAGTAGAGGTAGTAACGGTGCCATGGAAGGAAGAACCAGCTCCCATGGACCTGCAGGAGGGTGTTAGTCCCAACCTGATTGTAGGCACCATTGCAGTAGGTGCAATGGATGGTAGCTTGTTGCATGTAGTTCCATGGATCATTTTCATCAAGGCTCTTCATCTTACTAATGGCCAACTCGAACTTTGCGATCTCGTCTGGTGTTAACTTGTGAGCAGGTTTCCTCACTCGGAGTGGCTCACTACAGGATGGCGGCTTGAAATCGACGATGGTTGCACTGCTGTATGGAGGACAGCATTTGACCTTCTCGTTGGTTGAACTATCTGTTGCGAGTTGACACTTTGATAAGTCAGGTGGTGCTAAAGGAGCACCAATGGCGGACATGCCGCCTTGGTTACCCATATTGGCCGCGGTGGCCCCGTAAATCCCTCCCAATCCAAGGAGAACATTTCTCCTATCAATGGCGCCGGGGGCGTGGCGGCTGTCAATTGCTCCATCTTTGTTTTGTTTTTGCTCACAGGATGTGTAAGCAATTCGCTTGCCAACGTGAACTGGGCTAATTAACTTTGCCCTCCGCAGAGGATTATTATCAATGGAGGTGGCAGAGGGGATGGTGGTGGTGGCTAAGACTGAGAGAGACATGATGTCTGATGATGATGATCAAGTTGGGTTTGATTGTGAGCAGAAAGGAGGAAGTAATGGTCCTTTATATAGAGAAAATTGAGTAGGTTGTCTGGTTGATAAATCTTTATTACCCTCCAATTAGGTGGCGTTTATTTGGGTTTTTCCAATTTTATTTCAATTTTTTTTTTCTTTTTATTTTCACTTCATTATTTCTTTATGGTGGGGTGGGGGAGGACTGTAACTTGGAGTGATGAGGTGCTCATGCCATATATCTTTTATCCACCGGTATCTAGTTTTGATCGGGCCTACATGGAGAGATCATAATCTAATTTGTTTCGCGAAAGTTATGGGAGCGAATGGTAGTACTATAGATACCTAAGGGCCCGTTTGGTTCGTGATTCAAAAACTAATTTTTGAAAATGAAAAATGATTAGAAATCAGGATTGTATTTTTTGAATTTTTAAAATCATAAAAAGTGTTTGGTATCAAATCTGAAAATTATTTTTAAATTTTGAAAACTCAAAAAACCTGTTTGGTATAGTATTTTAAAACTATTTTCAAAATTAAAAACTTGGACTTTTTTTTTTTTTTCTTTTTTTTTAGTAAACTACATAAAAAAACACCCTAGTTTAGATAAATTACACCTAAAATCTTTCAAAAATGCTCTTAGTTTTTTTATGTCTAGATCTTTTATTTTTCAATCTACACCATTTATTCTTCAATTTAGACCATTTATTCTTCATCTAGACCCACAAACATATATTATAAATTCTCACACTAATAATGAATATTATAAATATATAACAATCATCTTCCATACCAAAGTTATCAATATATATTTGATATGCTACCAACTAGTTAAGCAGGTCTTAAGACTATACTAATTACGAATATAGTCAAGCCACATTGTCCCAGCAATTTGATCTCTAGTTTCATTCATTTGACTAATATTTCTCTCATCCATATCCATGTCTACCCTTTCTTGCCTCACTCCCGAACTTTCTTCATCTACTACAACAAGATCCTCAGCCTGGTATTGATTAAAGAATTCATCACCCCTTGATTCCATTCTGATAAAATTGTGCAATGTGCAACAAGCAACGGGAATGTGTCGCTGCCTTCTAACTGGATAATTAGGCATTAATTTTAGTATGGGAAACCGAGCCTTAAGCACTCCAAAACAACGCTCAATAACATTGCGTAGTGATGAGTGCCTATAGTTGAATAATTCCATCGGACCCTTTGGTTGTCTGCCTCTTCCTCTATAATCACGCAAGTGATAACGTTCTCCACGATAGGGTGAGAGAAACCCAGGCATATTTGTATAACCAGAGTCGACGACGTAATATTTTCCTGTGGACAATGCATCTAATAACTTTAATCCATTCAAATTATGATAATATATCTTATTAGTAAAAATAACTTTCATATTTAAAGTTGTACTTTATACCTTCTTTAGGCAAAGGGAACTCATTGTCTTCTTTAGCAATAGCATCGAATAAAATTCTTGAGTCATTAGCTGTTCCTTCCCATCCCGTGTAAACAAATGTGAATAGCATGTCAAATGAGCAAGCACACATTATGTTTTGTGTCACTTGAACTTTTCTACCTCGATATGGAGTCTGTTTGGAGGCAGGTGCCCATGCACTGATATGTGTTCCATCAATAGCGCCAATGCAATCCTATCAAGTAACAATCCAAATCAAAATATGTTAGCAATTGAATACAATATATATATATATATATGAAACTATTATCATGTACTTTACCTTAAACCATGGATAGTATTTAGGATTCCCCATTATCTCGGGAGGTGTCTCATCCATATTTGGAGGTCCAATTATACGACAGCCAAGCCTACATATTGCTTTGAGAACTTTTCTGAAATGCCTTGATACAGTCTCATTTGAATGTTGAAACATTTCAGCAACAACCCTATTTCGCGCTGAATGACCAACGGTATACAAAAACATTCCTACCATCTCCTCGACACAGATTGATTTATCATCTTGTAAAAAATCCAGTGTCCTCAAAGTTGAGCATAATTTTGTGAATGTATGCTTGTCCATTCTCATTAAATCAAATAACCTATTAGGATGTCCATTCAATAGCTCTAACATGTATTCACGACCAGTAAGTTGTGAAGTTCTACATGGCACTTTAATCAATGAATGTGAATAATACTTGTATATTTCTGTGACCAAAAGTAATTCCCCAAAGGAATCATCTGAATCAGAAGATGAGTCACTTTGGGAACTTGTATCGGACATTATCCTATAAAAAATACAAAGAAACAGCAGTCATATACAAATTCAACAACATAATTACCAAAATAACTAATACTTATTTCAGATTTGTATCCACACCAAAGTGTCTACATTCAAACATAACAAAATAGTAACAAGTTCATAAAACTAACAATGAAACCAACAAAAATAATAAGTACCTAACATCAAAACCAACAAAATAACAAGTACTCAGTTTAGGACCATATTCCACACCACCTGCCTACATCCAAACTCATCAAAATAGTAACAAGTTCACAAAACCTAACAACGAAACCAACAAAATAACAAGTATTCAATTCAGGATCATATTCCACACCACCTGCCTACATTCAAACACATCATCCACTCATTTCAATCTGTCAAGCCACATTCTTCTCCTTGAATCTGGCATTTTAATAAAGATCCTTCTCCAATCAGAATTAGTAAATTTTTCAATGGCCTTAACATAGACGTCATCTTCCACGCCATCCATGGAATCCAATAACTCCATACAATCTTCAATGGATGCTACCTCACGTACAGAAGAAGATGATTCCTTATTTTTTATATGTTCAGTCCTAGCCAAAGTAGCTTCGGTTTTGGCACTTAGAGATTTTGTCCATGCTTCAAGTGCATCGTCCATCTTTGACACCTTAGACACCTTTGATTCTTTTTTCATGGGAAGATCAATAGGAGGGTCTAGAGGACGACGTCGTGATTGGCTAGTGGTATCTGCAGAGCTTGAAGCTTCCACGTGAGCCCCAGAGTTAAGGAATTTGGACTCTAACTCTCTTTCAGTATCTGAATCAGGAGGGTCCTTTCTGGATGAATTATACATATCTCCACTAGCAGTTGTATTACTGAATATCTCGCCAAGCACTTCATAATTTTCTAATCCTTTTTTACGAAAAGATTTTGCAGAAGGGTTTTTCTGCATGTTTAAAATACAATAACATATTAGACTATGCATACATTAATGTATGAATCCTAAACATAAACACTATTCATACCTTAAGGTAAGACTCCCAAAAACTGTCAGTTGCATAAACTTTATTTTTCTCTGGATCCCAACCAATCCCCGTTTGAGCTATTAGTTGGGCAAAGGCACGATGTGACATCCGCAAGCGATTGTATTTTGACTTCAACTTGGGGATGGTATATCTCTTACCAAATTTAGTAAATATTGCATTATCTATAGCACCCCACGTTTTCTTATCCAAAGTTGAGGTCTGCAAGCCTTTTTTTGCCTCCTCGTGCACTAGTTGAACGAAATAATTCTCAATTGGAGGTGGCCAATTGGCAACATCATCCACATCGTCACTCTTTGAAGCCATCCCCACACTATATAGTACAAAGAACAAATTAAAAGAAGGATAAATGTTTAAATGTTGAGGTTCTTATGAGTAGAAAACTAGCTATGGTAGACCATTCAGGATGAATTTAACATCAGCCATCCACACACAATATATATATATATATATCTGCCACTTCTAAATAACACCAAAAGAAACAAAGGGGGGAATACAAAGACTAAAGACTTTACTATCAAATTAAACAAAACTAAAACAAACACGTTTATATTATGTTACCATTCATTAACGTTGAGATTATATAGGTTAATGTTTAGAATTGGATAGAAAAAACATGCATAATTCATAAAGAAAAAATGAGCTCAATGATTAATAATTTCAGGAGCAGCTGGACATATCACTACATTCCCTAAGTAAAACTAACATAGTGAGTGCAAAAATAGAATAACCATAAAAACAAAGTAAAGGAGAAAGATAACAAGTGGTCCTGCAACTCCAGAGACAGTTCAGAGACAGTTCTATACTCTGCATAATTCATAAAGAAAAAATGAGCTCAATGACATGAAGATACCTATTTAAGTACATGAATGCAAAAATTCACTAGCAGATGAGTTACATCCAGTCATTAACCTCCGAATAGTCATGGTGAGGTGAAAGAAGCTTACAGAGAATTGAGAACCAAAAACTTGATTCTCCAACATAAATTGAGATAATAGGTCAATGGTGCAGCAGAGACCCAACAACAAAAAGACCTTTAGTTTTCTCAATCCTCTCTCACTGTTTCTATTTCCTGTTCTTTATGTAACTTCATTTTTGGCTTTAGATATTACACTAATATTGAGTCAGGTGGTTCCAACCCAAACCCAACCATCTTATTAAGCAGAACCATAGCTAGCTATGTTAGGAACCATTCCATTCTCACCCATTTCCTTTATCAGTCTGAGTGCCCTAAAAGAACTGCCCTGTTTGCAATACCCATAAATTACTGTATTGTATATAACATCATTTGGCTTCAAATGCATCTCACCCATTGATCTAAAAAGCTTCATTGCATCCTTCATATTACCCATAATACACAACCCATGTAGCAAAACCCCATAAGTGTAAACATCTGATACCAAACCAGAATTCTCCATTTTGGATTTCATCTCAAAAGCTTTTTCAATATCGTTTGATCTAACAAAGGCATCAATAAGTACAGTATATGTCACTTTAGAAGGAGATATTCCCCTTTCCTCCATTTCTTTAACAAGATAATCATCTTGCCTTCATCTGATCAAATAGGCTAGAAGCTTTATCCAATTTCCCAGCTTTACAAAACCCATCAATTAGAGTGTTATAAGTGATTGAATTTGGACTTAAACCAGTTTTTCTCATCTGACCCACCAATTTCTCTGCCTCATAAGGCTTCTTTACTCGACATAATCCACTAATTAGCGAATTATATGTAACAACATTATAGGCTACTTCCTTATCACGCATTTCATCGAACAGTTCGAAAGCTTTACTTAGATCACCATCTTTACAGTATTGAGAAATCATAGAATTATACGTATATATATTACGAACTACACCCTTAAGCTTCATGTATATATTACTATACAAGAAAAACCACGCTTCCAGCAGAACTCAACCAAAAACTCAATAATGTCACAATATAAGCAAATTTTTACGTGTACATTATATTTAGGAAATCTGATATGGGAAGTAATGTTTCCGAATAAACAATACCTGAGATTTGACCTCCAATGTATCGAAGACCCGTCAATAATTCATCAAATAGAAACCCTAGAAATGGAAACCCTAGAAATGCAAAGAGTGAGAGAGAGTGAGAAAAAGCGAGAGAGCGAAATAGACAGAGTAATCATCCTCTATACCAGAGGTTTTGAGTTCTGATTTTGTCGAAGTCGATTCGACAGTGATAAACCAACTAAAAACCCAAAATGCAGAGATCAAGTGAGGGAAAGAGAGGGAGAGAGAAAGAAAGAGAAGGAGAGAGAAATAGAGAGAGAGAGTGTGTGAGAGATAGTGTTACCTTGTAGAGATCCATGGAATTTCAGATGAAAGCTTCAATGGTGGAGAGGAAATGGTGCGCTGGTTTTTCAAGCCTCTCGAGTTGAGCCCGACGACCCCGACGAAAAAGAAAACAAATAAAAAAATCTTTTTTCGTTTTCTGATTTTACACTATTTTAAAAACTGTTTTATAAAACTTGTTTTAAAAAACGGACCAGCCAAACAGGTTTTTTTGTTTTTTTTGTTTTTACTGTTTTGAAAAACATAAAACTGTTTTTGAAACCCAAACCAAACGGGCCCTAATAGTCTTAGTTTTTTATGGGACTAACATGGAGATGATCATAATTTAATCTGTTTTGCGAAAGCTATGGAAGGGAATGGTATTAGAGACCCAGTAGTCCTCGCCCTAGATGATGATTATGATTTCTTGGTCATCAATGCAATATTTCTACAGAAAAATATATAAAAAAATTGGTTCCTAGCATCAATGGCACCAAAATCATCTGATTATAGCATGATTGTACTTGTAGATAATCTTTTACCGCAAGGTCATCATTGAGATTTTTAATCCTATAAAAAATTAGTTGAAATTAACAGTAAAAAAATGACTATGTAGATCAACCCTACAAAAATTCAATCATTTTGAAAGTTCAAAATGCAAGGCCCTACCAAAACAGAATGAATTTGGGCAGTCCTTGATCATAATGATGAGGATCAAAGGCCATGGTAAGCTTGTTTTTATTGTTTGTTGAGAGTTGAGACCTAGTCAAAATGATTATTTTATTTGTGGAATTATTTTGATTTAATGTTATTTTCTATAATTTTAATTGTGCTTTAAATGTTTGGCTGAATTATTCAGATACTAAATATGTGATGGTGCTCATAAGATATATTTTTTTTTTATAAAGAAAATGGTGCTCATAAGATTCACTCTTGTGTTAGCCATGGGAATATAGGAATGAAATGAACTTATTTCCATTGTACGTACAGTCGTACCTTCATCTCAATTTCAAAAGATTTTTAGATATACTCAGTGATATACTCAGAATTTGACTTTACCAAGAGGTAAAGCATTAAAAGCATCCAAACAACTCTCAAATAAATCAGATTCAAATGCCTTAAGTTAAAAAAATATATTGATCTTCATGCAAGTGGGTGGGTATCTCCATGCAAGCAGTGGGTAACTTCTCTTATCGAGCAATCCCAAGACACTAGAACATTAAATATTATTAGCCTTGTGTACGTGTGTTTCACGTGTTTTTTTTTATGTTGGGTGAATTCCTTATATTAAAAGCACATGCATTAAGAAGGGTAACAACCCTTCACACACGTTACGCGCGTGAGTTGGTAAATTTTTTGGCGCGTTATTATTAAAAGAAATAAAATTGTATGTAGTTCCAATTAGAGACAAATCTTAGACTAATATGATCTGAATGTTGAGATAATCATCTGTACAAGAAATAAACATTTTGATCATATTTGAGTGAGCTATAGAAATAGTGTATGGGGAATCTAAGATAAATTTAAAAAAATTAAAATGTAACAGGACATAACTAGGATTTTTAAAAAGTTTTTTTTCAAAAACAAACACAGAAGACCAAAAAGGTATGACTTTAAAAAGTTATAAAAAATTAAAAAAAGAAAAGGATCACGTGGTCCACCTCTTTTAACTCTCTTTCCGTCTTTTTTACTTTCTTATTTTATCCTTATTTTTCTTGTTTTTCCTCTTTCAAACCAGAAATGTATATGTGGGATTATTTTAAGAAATAGGGGTAGTTTGGGAAGAAAATAATGCACGGAAGGCTACAATGAGCCGTTTTTTTAGCTCGGCTTTCTAAAATAGCTTTGACTCACAGGCTCACTTTTTCTCTCTCTATACCTTTGGCTCGGCTTATATGGCTCAGACGCGCCGTACTGTTCATTGATTGTAGCATCTTATATATACTAGCCCTATATCCCGTGCAAGGCATGGGTGTTCTTTTAAAAAAAAATTTTGAATTTTTTCTTAAGTAATTAGAAAATTTAGTTGTTTTAGAATTTGAATTTATGTTTATAATGTAGGTTTTTTTAACCCACATCTAAGAGAGAAGGTTTTGTGAACCCAATAATAGATAATAGATTGTGTCATATGTTTATAATGTAGGTTTTTTTAACCCACACCTAAGAGAGAGGGTTTTGTTAATCCAAGGCTTCTCTTATAATATATTAGGATAGATTAAATTATCTCCGTGTGGGTCCCATTGGAAGATGTAAGAATGTAATGAGCATAAAACCTAATGTTTAAGGAGATAAAACTGGAGGACACGATTGAAATATTAAAAAAAAGCAAATAGGGGTATGAGGATATTCTTGTAATATTAAAATAAGCACGTTGAACACTTATCAGTAGAATCTATCAAGAGATGATACAAATGTTGATTATGATCTACATGATGAGGAGATCATCTTAACAAAAAAAAATAAGTCCTTGGATCATCTCCATGTGTACCCACGAATAGTTGTAAGCATAATGCGAGAATAAAATACGTGGAATATGTAGAAAGCTTGCATTCGAAGGTAGCACCCAGTTTTTCTCTATTAACACTACATTTACAAATTTTTTACACCTGATTCTGGGATCTAAACGATGGGAATATTATCCTCACAAAAGCATCTTAAGTGGAATATAAAATTGACGTCGGTGTACCAAAAAACTTAATAAATAAACAAAAATGTGGAATTTATACAAAAGACCACGTTAACACTTTGAATGGCATATATTGGCTCTTTTAAAGACAAATAGAAGCCGAGACAGGATCGACTTACACGCTTACATGTACAGCTTGTTGTGATGCCTACATATGGTTGATCTAAGGGTTATTTTTTTATGAGAATGTTCTTCTCACCATATAGATCATTTTCACAAAAAATCAGTCCGCATTCTAAAACTACTAACCCCATAAAAAATTGATCGAAAGTTGATTAAAAATTAATGGTAAAAAATAAAGGGAATTTTAGGGTTTAGTCCCTAGTTGATAATCGAAACTGGGTTTCGTCCCTCCATAATCCAAAAAGCTGATGTTAGTCCCTTTTTGGATGGAAATTCATATTTGGCTGTTAAATGGCACACGATTTTCAGACACATGTGGTGTTTGGATGAAACTACCCTCACGTGTTAAACACGTGAGGGACTTAAGTAAAATCACAATTTTATGCCGAAAATGCCCCCATCTTCTATCCAAAGGCTGGGGTACAACAGAATAATCGACGGTCATGATGATAAAAAATGAGCATCAAATATGACCATTGGCTGCAAATGGTCATATCGTCTTCTTCAAAGCCTCTAAATAAGATTCAATGCTGAAGTTAAAATTTGCCAAATTTGAAAGTGAGAATTTTACTTTTTGAAAAGCCTTACATTTTTCTAGCAAAAGCACATATCCAGTTTCTTCTTCCTCAACTTCCTATATTGTTCATCTAGTTTTAGAACGGGTGGAGGTGGTGAATCAAGCAATTGAAAAAAGGTATGTTAGGTTTGAAAATTAGAGATAACTCACTCTTTTTAGCATTTCATATCATTGTAGTTGGTTACTGGCTTTAATCTTTATCAATGGAGGAGGATGAGCCGAAAAGGGATGTAACTCAAATTTATATATTTACAGAAGGGATTTAAGACTAATTTCAATTTTTATTTTTCATTCTCTTTTGACACATTTTCTAACATGAATATTTTCATTTTTCAGTGCCTTTCAATGCCAACCTTTAACTTCAGAAACTTACCAGCGATAGATATCCTCTGCTGCCATAGGACGAAATCACGTCAGGATGAAAAATAGAGCACACCGTCTTCTTCCCCTTTTTTAACTTGGACGAAGCCCTCTCTTTCCCCTATCTAAAATAAGATCCAAACCTACAAATCGTGTCGAACCAGGAAACCCTATCTTGGGTTTTTTCGTTTCATTCTCTATCTATCTCTGAAATGGACAAGTTAAGGTTTAGATGGAATCCTTCTGGTTTAGTGTATGAAGTTGGCCGAAGTTCTCTCTCTTTGATTAGACGTAAATGTCCTATCAACCTAACACAGACCGTCCATCATATTGTTGTACCCCAATCGTTGGATAGAGGAGGGGGCATTTTCGGTATAAAATTGTGATTTTACTTAAGTCCCTCACGTGTTTAACACGTGAGGGTAGTTTCGTCCAAACACCACATGTGTCTGAAAATCGTGTGCCATTTAACAGCCAAATATGAATTTCCATCCAAAAAGGGACTAACGTCAGCTTTTTGGATTATGGAGGGACGAAACCCAGTTTCGATTATCAACTAGGGACTAAACCCTAAAATTCCCAAAAATAAACAATGAGAAAGATTGTCAATTTTTAGTGGAGCTAGAAGTTTTATAAATTTACTAATTTTTTAGGGTTGATTTGATGAGGTTATATGTTTGAACTAATTATTTGTGAAGATGGTCTTCATGATGAAGTGACCAACCACATAAAAATAACTCTTGGATTATTCTCGTTTTTTTTGCTTTTAGCGTCCTAATGGATGTTCCCCCACCGTGTGTCCCCATGCATTACTCGATATTTATTTGGGAGGAGATATTTAACCCCGGTCTTAGAAAGCCCTTAAAAATCCCCCTATATTTAGGGTCCACATGGGATGATCCAATGAAAAATATTTGGTGAGGAGGTTCACTTCACCATGAAGATCATCTATACTATTATATTAAGCCAATTGCCTTTTTTGAGGTTTTTTACTTTTGTTATCCTTGAATAGTTATTTATTTGTCATAGTTTAAGTCAATGTTTTAAAAACCAAACCGGACCGGCCAGTTCAACCAGAAAACCGGTGACCCAGTCTAAAAATCGGGTTTGTTCAACACCGACCCAGTAATTGTTTAAAAAATCGGCCTTTTTTGCTTGAACCAGTTGACCCGGACGGTTGAACGAGAAACTCAAGTGAACCGTCCAATTTTTTTACTGGGTCTTAATGTGTATATTTTAAAATTGCATCTAGAAAGGTTTCAACCTATGAACTTTGAGTAATGGACGTTTTTACCATCTAGGCTAGGAAGCTTTTGTTATTCACTTTCATAAGCTTTTCTATTTATAATATATTATTCCTGTTTATAATATACAATTCTTTAGTGGGTTATTTGGGTCAACCAACTGGTTGACCCGATTTGACCCAACCCAATGACTTTTCCGGTTCAATGACCGGACCGATTTTTAAAACATTGGTTTAAGTTAATTTTTAAAGGGTATAATGGTCATTTTTGCCCCCGGTAAACCGTATCAAACGGGATATTTTAGTCTTTTTTGTTTCCCACGATTTTCTCTCCAAAAAATCTCTCCCATTTCAACCTTCCAAAATGGATTTTCTAAGATCCTTATCATGATTCTTTTTCTCCTAAAATTTCTCTCACAAATCTCATAATCTCAAACCCCATGATTTTCTCACTCTCTTACCCCCATCTCTCCACGTTTCCCTCTATCTCATCTCCGACACATTCCCCTAAAATAACTTATTCTCATCTCATCCGCCCTATTTAATTCTTTTTAATGATTTCACTCATCGTCCTCAGTTATTCTTTCATTCTATTCTTGCTTTATGTTTCTTTCATTGTTTCATTATTTTCTTTCTGTTAACCATTATATTTATTTTTTGATGTTTTCTTTAGGATTGGTTGATAAGAGTCTTGGATGGAAGAAGCAAATTAAGAGTATGTTATTTCTCTATTCTCTAACTGGATTTTTTTAATGACTATTTTTTAAGCGATACATTTATATTTATTTTTTTTTTATTAGTGGTATTTTACTACTTATTTCTTCATCTTTATTATTAGTGGAATAAGTTTAACTTAAGGAACACGTGCAACGCACGTACAAAAGGCTTGGCTTAACAAAAATATCATTACATTCTAAAATATCTAACCCATTTGAAAATCATGGTTCGAAAATAATAGTAAAATAGCACATGGGTGTTTGGCCCAGTGGTTGTGCACCCCTCCTATGACTTGCGATATCTTGAGATCAAAACTCTTGGCTTGTAGTTTGCTATTAGTTTGTTCTATGTAATATTTAGTAGTATTAGTAGTAAATTAGATAGCCCTTCAGTGGCATTTATGATAGCCCTATGGTGGCGGTTACTATAGCAGTGTCTTTGCGCTTCTCACACATCTTTCATAATTTATCTATGTCTTCTTATAAATGTATCTTGAGCATTAGTCTCCTTTAAAAAAAATGCAATATAGAGTCACCTTTCAAAAAAAAGAAAATAATAGTAAAATAGACATTATTTTAACTATTGATTCAAAGTAAATTTTCTTGCAATGGATTGATTTTTTGTGTAGACGATCTTCATAGTAAAGTGATCATGCTTACTCAAAATTAGCTTTTAGATCATCTCATGTAAACCCTAAATAACAGAGGAGTTTTTTTAGGGGATTTTTATGTTCGGTTCAAGCATCCCCACCCTATGACCGGCCCCAAAACGTGCTACTGCGATATCCGGAGCTTCGCTGTTTAAAATTTAAATTCATTCCCATCCATGCAATACAATCATTAAATTGTGGTTGTGTTGTCTTTTTCGACTAATGGGATAGGACCCGAGAATTTATTGAATCCAAACCAAACCACCAATCTGCAGAACATTGTAGTTAATACGGGGGAGTGGATATTTGACCCTCGTTCTTAAAAAGCCCTATTAAACCTCAACATTTTTAGGTCTCATATAAGATGGTCTAAGAGCTAATATTTGATGATAATATTCACTTCATCATAGAGATCATCTTCACACAAAATCAGTTTATTTTTGAACCTTTATGTCCATCAAAATCTCATCAAGAAATGATTGAAAAACAATAGCTCTTCGATCATCCCAACTTCTGATGGGAATTTGTAAATTTTTTAGTAATGGACTGATTTGTTGTGAGAATGATCTTTATAGAGAGTAAACATCCTCATAAAAAATTAGTCATTAGATCATCCCATGTAGGCCCTAAAATGTAGAGATTTTGGACCAAGTGTTTTGATTCCATAATTGTTGCCCGCGGGGTAAGCCAAGCAGCAACACCATCAGGCCCATTAAGACCATCTACAGTGAAAGCGGCTTCCTTGGAGACTGCCCTGGAGTAGACATTCTCCAAGGAGCCAATCCAGTTCCTTGGGTGGTGCTCCTTTGCACCTTCCTTGTTATTTAAAGTACATGAATTATGTTTAATACGGGTCCCACATGGAGATCGATAGTCCAAGAGTTGATTTTTTTAACAGAATATTCAATTCAACTCACCACCATTCCATCAAAATTTAGTTAAAAATTGATCGAAAATTGATTAAAAGTTAACGGTGAATAATGAACGATGAGAAAAAGAGTCGATTTTTAATGAGGCTAGCAGTTTTAGAATGTGGTGATTTTTGATGATAATGATCTACATGGTGAAAAGAACATTCTCACAAAAAATCAGCCATTATATTGCATCCCCTCTTAAAACGCTCCCTTATAACACCCCTGCCTGTGGGCCCACATACGATACATCCAGGGGTTAGAAGCTTTAGAACAAGTTGATTTTTTTTAATATGATGATATATCTATATATATTGAGGAAAATATCCTCTAAAAAAATCAGCCCCTAGATGCATCGCATGTGAACCCCACATGCGGAGATATTATAAGGAGGCGTTTTAAGAGGAAGTGCCCGCAATAACCAACCTCTGTTATTGAACGCCCTCTTAGGGAGCCCAATGAAGGCCCCTCCATCTTGTCTGTTCATTTTCGTTTTATTTACGACTGGATTACGCACTGACGTGGCAGGGATGAGAAATTGAATTTGGCTTTATCTTTAATTTATCGGCTTCAAAAGTAAAAAAAAGTCAACATCTGCTAGCGATTGAACCCACATGATTTCTCTCTTCAAACAGAACCTATCTGAAACCCATTTTCAGGCCCGGCCCCGGGCCAAAGCACCACAAGCGGTGCTTTGGGCCCCAGGACTTAGGGGGCCACCCAGCCCAGTATATAGTAGTTGGGATATTTAAAAAAAAAAAAATTTACAAGGTTCTTTAATGAAATAGTTACATACTTGGGGGGCCATTAAAAAAATTCAAACATAAAATACCCATCTTCATCACTTCAGTAAGATTGAAAACAAACAGGAACAAAAAAATATCACGGTGCAGAGTGTGCTGTGAGCCTGTGGTGCTCTCTGCCTTGCCTACTCTCCTCTTCATCTTTAATTTGGATCTTCACCAGCTAAGAATAACCCCTTAGGTAAGAAATTTCTTCACTTATCTTCTACTTTGTTCTTTAGTTATTCATCTTATTATTTATTTTTCTTTTAAATTTTCCTAGATCTAACTTCTAAACATGAACTGTTAAAGTGTGTAATCACAGTGATTTCGTAAACATCAGAAATTTCGTAAACATCATAAATTTCGTAAGTTTAATCTCTAAATTCTAATTCAGTAATTTTAATTTTTTTATATCCTATTTCTATTTAATTGGATTTTATTTTTTGAAGATTGTTGCATTTGGTTGGCTTGTTAAGTTGTTCTATAGATAATTAGATATAAGATGTTAATTTTTTGAGCCCTAATTGTCTATCTAAAAAGGGTTTATTTTGTGGCAAAGATCCTAATTATTTTAACCCTAATTTTTTTAGCCCTAATTGTCTACCTGAGAAGGGTTTAATTTTTTGAGTCCTAATTATTCTATAGATAA
>MVGT01004291.1:370906-381255 GCA_002174775.1 Macleaya cordata
AAGAAGAATGATCTTTCAGAAGTGACACTTTATATGGTCTATTGGGTGTTTCTCTTTTCTCATGGAAGTTTTTTTGTTGTGGTTGTAAGCATTGACCTTTGTTTTTGATATTTTGGTTATTATAGGAGAACTACATTGATTTTGATCTCAATGGGGTCATGTTTACCTAGTCCCCCCTTTTTAGTATGTAGGTAGCCCTAAGATGATTTGGGTCCAACACTTACAGAAAAGAAAAATTACACGTACTAAAATGTTTTTTGAATGTATATGAAATCTTTTGTTATAGTAAATTAATGAAATGCAATGGTTCTTGTTATCTTAATCTAATATTTTTTTTCTCTTTGCGTATATGTAATTTTTTTATATGTGAAAATACATGGGGCCACATTCTTTTGAATTCGGCCTCTTAATTCTCAGGGCCGGCACTGCCCATTTTCCTCTACACTTCGTCACTACCAGGGAATCAAGTTTTGGGGAGTTATTGGTTTTCCTCTCTCTCGTTGTCGACGCAAGCAACTCTTAAGGACTTACCCTGGATTAAGATTCTCTTTGAGTTTTTTTCCCTCTCTTATTTAATGGGCCCTGCAACTTTAATTAAGGGTGGATCAGATTGGAAGATGTGAACCATGAAGATCTTCAAGATCTTTTTAGACGGATGGGATTTTTAAAGGGTAAAATCCCAGTATTGGATCAATACCTTATTGTTATTTTCAGCCATCCAGATCTACTATAAACGCCTATGTACTTTTTCCGTTCGAAATAGTCCAAGTTTTGAGTATTATTCCTTTAGTGAAGCCACCATCGGAGCAGCGACGACATCGACTGAAAGAGAGGAGGAAAAAAAATCCCAAAACTTGCAGAGACGTTTCGGTGGTAGGGATGGGAAAGCGATTATATTTTCTTCACTGATGTTCCACCGTCGGAGTAGCGACGACGGCGACTGAAAGAGGAGAGGAAAAAAAACCCCAAAACTTGCAGAGACGTTTCAGTGGTAGGGATAGGAGGAACCAAAGAAGAGAGACTTTTGTTTGAAAAGAGAGCAAGTTTGATGAATTGTCACATCGACGACACATGTCTGTGAAGCCGATAATATATTTTATTTAAGGCCGATAAATTGAAACAACCCAACTTCAATTTCTCTTATGCACCATATCAGTGCTGATCTAACCATTTATTTCAAGTTAATTAACAGATGAGATGGAGGGGCCATTATTGGTCTCCTTAATGAGGGGTGCAATAACCGCCCTATATATATATTGTGCTCCTTCGCTCCTTTAGCCTTATTCCTCTTAGTGTAATCCCTTGTGCAATTTTACCCCACGCCAATGTGGATGCTTTAATTAAGAGCTTCTACTATGAGTACATAATCTCATCCACGCCAGTGTGGATGCTTTAAATCCTTAAACCGTACTTATCATGAGCCAACCTAATTCCCAAGAGGAATCCTAACATGCTATTCCGGAAAAGCATGGTGGACTCATTAACTTTGATAGCATATATAAAATAGGGATTCATTGGAAACCGTTGGGTCCACCCTGATTAATCAACCTCACTAGGAGGCTAGCCTTCTACTACTAAGCTCTAGGGTCGGCTTTGAGTTTGGTGCATCATTGCAACCTGTGTCCCCGCACAAGGCCCAAAGTTATAAAGGGACATAAAATATAAGGATGGGTCGCACCATTATAAAGTACCAAGGTTTTTTTTTGGATAAAGCGTCACACCTAAGCCCAAATCTAAGTGAAAAGGAGGTTAAGTTGGAGACACTATCAGTGTTATAGATTGGCTCAAAGGCGAATTGGACCCAAATTGTGTAGTGGTGTTTGCATGGGCCCTAACAAGTGGTATCAAAGAGCCGATGGCTCAGCTTAGGAGATCTATATTGAAGGTAGAGTGGACGTGGTTGCAACTGTTGGCGGTCCAGTTGAACTAAAGTACACAATGTGCCTCAAAAGATTGGCTTTTTTTGTGGTTGGTTTGTAAGCAGAAGTTGCTACCGTATGACGGTTTGATGAAGAGAGGGCGGAGTGGGCCTAATGGATGTTATTTATGTCAAGCTGCTGAGGAATCAAATTCGCATCTCCTTTTGTTCTGCGAGTATACAAGATCGGTATGGAATTCCTTTTTGGATGACATGGGAGTGGTATGGGTCTTTCCAGCAACGTGCAGAGAATTAATTGAGGAGTGGAAACAATAGAAAGGCAAGGATTATTGTTAGATTGATTCCGGCTGCAATCATGTGGGTTATCTGGAAGGAGCGCAACTCATGAATTTTTGAAAACAAGGCTGTGGAAGTTGAGTAGCTCATTGATCAGGTTAAGGTGGCTGCTGCTATCTGGCACTACAAGAAAAGTGGGTTTTAGCGGCCATAATTTTACCGGCGGCCAGTAAATTGGACGTTATAGATAACCTTTACCGGCGGTTCCGAAAGTTCTCCGCTAATTGATTTATTTTACCGGTGGCCAAAATTTAGCGTCGCTAATTTTAACTTTTTTACCGGCGGCCATCAAAATTTCGTCGCTAAATGTGACTTTTTACCGGCGGCCAAAGAATTTCCGTCGCTGTAGATGTGAATTTTTTGAGGGAATATTTCGCGCCAAATTATTACCGACGAATCATGAACATGCAACGGTAAATGTCCACATATAGCGGCAATATTTCTGGCCGCCACTAAAGGTACCTATACCGGCCATTTATCAGAGCACAACTAAATTTCTACATCGTTTACCGGCGGCCTCTTGACCCCTGCTAAATCTACAAACCCATTACCGGTGGCCTCTTGACCCCCGCTAAATCTACAAACCCATTACCGAAGACTGTTTGTTGAACCGCCACTAAAAGGTGTATTAGCGACAGTTTCTTTGGCCCCAGTTAAATGTTTTATACATTTACCAGCCATTCTAGTGACCCTCGCTAATTCGACAAAATTTATAACCATACCCTTGTACAGTGCCTAGCCATTCCCCGTTCCCAATACCAACATATATTTGCCATGCCATAAACTGCATGTATCTTGCCCTTGTAACGTACTGTTTCGAGTGCCATGTCTTGTGTCGTAATCAATGTCATGTCATTGGACCGTGTGAAGTGTCGTACCTAGTGCCAACGTTCACAATGCCATTACCAAGGTTATGCCCCAGTATCGTTCTAAATGTCACGACATGACCAACACCCAATGCCAGCATTCACCGTGCTATGATCAGTGTCATGCACATGTACCGTGCGAAGTGTCGTGCCTAGTGCCAACATTCATTGTGTCATGACCAAGGATGCATGCATGTGCTTTAGTACCGGGCTAAGTGTTGTGGCCTCGTGTCATTACCAGTTTCATGTTATTTAGACATGATTTTGACGTGGTCCCTATATGGGCCGCATATGGAGATGATTCAAAGGCTGGTTTAATTTATGGTATTAAGAGATGTACTTACTATATTGATCATCTTAATTTATTGAAAAATCACATTGCTCTAAATATTCTAACCCCATGAAAAGTTGTGTGATTTATAAATTGTCTATTATTATTATTATTAATTTTAAACTAATATTTGAAAGGGTTAGAAGTTTTAATAACATTATAATTTTATATAATGATGATCATCTCCACGGAGATGATTCGACCGTGTGAGGGTGATCTCCTATTTGATCATATAGCGCGTTTTAAAATTTTTAACATAATTTTTAATAGGACCAAAATATGTACATCCTCACAAAATTCAACCATCAGATCATTTTCATATAGGACCTCCATGAAGTGTATTAATAACATGATGAGATTAAAAGTTCTAGCAAGTTAATTATTTAACAGATTACACCCAACATTATTTATTTGTGAAAGGCCTAACTATTTTGGGTGGTAATATCCGCACTCAAAATAAATAAGATGACACCCAACTAAAGCACCCATCTATTTTGGGTGGTAATATACGCACCCAAATTAAAGCACACAAAAAATAGCGCGTGAAAACCCGCCCTCTTTTAAAACAGAAAAAAAATTGAGGGGAAGAGCTGAACGAATATCAGTCCCTCTCTCTCTCTCTCTTTATCACTCTCCCTCTATCTTTCTCTGTCACTCTCTCTTTTTCTTAGCGGAGAATGGTCGTCAGAAGAGAACGGTCGTCCACATCCCCAACATCACCGGTAACCCTAAACCCCCCCTTCTCTATATTATTTTTCTTGTTCTATTCGGTTTCTCTGTTTGAAGCTGAAGCTGCTGCTGCTTCACAATGAGCATTAAACCAATGAGCTTAAAAAATTAACAGGAACTGATCTATTTTTTCTCTTCACAGGAACTAGGGTATTGTTTGATTCATGTATGAAAGAAAGATTAAATCAATTTGATTCTTTAGATTAGGGTATTTTCATCCTTAAATTTATTTGCATCTATTTACACTAATTTGTAATGTTACTTGAAGAATTTTATGTTATAATTTATGCTGTTACACATTTTCTTTAGAGCTTTGTATAAGAATTTCTTCTTTGGTAAATTATTAGGGTTTTTTGTGTTTAAACCACTCTTTTTTAATCTTGTCACGTTGAAAAATTATTAGGGGGGTGTTGAAAGTGTCTGTAATCTGTTGTTGAATGTAATTGATGATACCCACATTTTATTTTTTGGAGAAATGTCACAACTGTTTGTTGTTTCATAACTGTTTGTTGAAATGTCACAACGAAATTGTGTTATGTTTTCTTATTTATTGAGGGACATTAGTGATTTCCCAACTTAGGTCTTCTAATTTAATGAACAACTCTCTGAATTTGGAACCCATAATTTTAACATATTATGCAGTTCTTCAGTTTTCAAAAACACTACACTGTTTTTATCTTCTTATACAGTTATACTTAAAAAACGTAGAAGAAAATTCTTCTATTATTTCACTTGTAGTTGAGATTATTGAACTGAAACTTTTCCATTTGGCTAGGATATGAAGTTGTCTACAGTATACATGAACACGTTCATGATGTAGTAAATGATTGTTTTGAGTTCTCAAACCTCCCTTTCATTAGGGTTGTTCTTGTTTCCTTCTTTGTGGTTTGTTATATATTGGCGTTGCCTGTCTCTTCCTCTAGTACTGTTTGTGATGAATTGCTTGTAGATGATTTCCTTGATTGAATTATTAGGGTTTTAGAGATTCAAACTCTTAAGTATTAGTTGCTGTGTTAAGATCTCTCTCTTTCTCCCTTGAGAGATATTCAACAATGGATTTTCTTGAATGAAAGTGGCCTCTCATTTGATGGCAAGAGACGGGAGTAGCTTTGGGTTTGATCACATAATTCTCACTTGGAGAACTCTTTCTAGGATAGCCAAGAGGGCTAGGACCCAGGTTATGCATGCCAACAAATACTTCAACAAGAGCTCCTATCAACAAGATTTTTAATTAGGTTTCTTGTTTGATTTTTTTTTTTGCTGTTTTTTTGTTTAATCTATAATTAAGTGGTTGATTTGAGATGCCTTATGTAACCTTTGTTTTATTGGTGAATGTGTTGTTGATAAAAAAATTAGGTGTTAATGGATAAGAGTTGGATGCAACTTCGTTAGCTCCACAGCCAGTTAATGTCGTTAGCTCCACAGCCAGAAGACTAATGTGTAGGTAAATACCTTTTATGCCTACTCAAAACATTTGAACTATTGCATTACAACTTGCTTGTTTATAGGAAATGAAGTTGGGTATTTTTATTTTTATATATGCTGAAATTTGTAGGTAATTGCATGAACAAATGGTTATATACAATAAAGAGAGAAGGTAACATTAGATATTTAAACTAGCTTAAGAGAGAATGTAACAGTAGACATTGAAACTGTCCTAAACTAAACTCTTAGAATGGCTTCTTGTTACCATGAAACCTATGATGATGTGTTTGTCTATGTTTTGTAATTTAGCTTGAATAGTTTTCATGTAGGGAGAAATGAAGATCTTTATCCACCTTTTCTGTATAAGATTGTTGATTATTTTTTATTGTGTAAAATCCTTGTGTTTTGTTTATAATATATAAGGTGAATGATAAGTGTCTCGTGATTAGACTGAGTATGAAATGATCTGCAGCTGTGTTGAACTTGTTGTTATATCACTACTAAAAATCTGACTTGGCTCCATGTTAATTTTTCTTTAGTTTTTAAATTAAAAATTTGAATGATATTTTGTTCTTCTCAAAATTTCTGGTTGAATATTAAATGCAAGCTTCCTGTCAATTATTCAAAAACCCTTGTATAGAAGAAGTAGCCAAGCTCTCAACATCTAGAAATTGTTGAATATGAGTCCACTCCTTAACATAGTTTAATGTGAGTCCACTCCATGCTAGACCCACAGACCCTTGTCATATATACTATTACTCCTCTCTCTAACAGTACAAGCTTTTAGAGCAATTGGTTGTTAGCATGGTTATCAGAGCCAAAGGTATCTAGAGGTTGTGGGTTTGAGTATACATCATAGTGTTGATGTGGACCATTGGTGAAAAGCTTAGGTTTCCTCTATTATGACAACTAGTTGTCCTATATATACATGCACTGCTAGCAATAAAAAGGGAAAACTTACGTGTAAGAGAGCTGATTGTGTGACAATATATATTTTAATTGCTTAATTAACACCATGTACAACTTGAACTGCTGATCTCAAAGATATAACCTATTAGAGCATCTCTACTTCTAATTTTCTTCACAAGACATCCTCTTATTTTGTTTTGCAATGTTGAGATGCAACTGATGTGCAAACTTGGTTTTGGCTTTTGATTATGACAGAGAAATAAGTTCAAAATCCTAAACTTGGTCAAAAAAATTAATCATAAAGGTTATGCACTATTGTTCCTTTTGGCATTATAAAAAGTTTATTTATATTGTATAAATTTTACTTTTTGTATATCTTATATGCCGTGATACTCTGCTTTTCTTATTACTTTGCATTTTTTGGCATGTTTTATTCCTTTGATACTTAATTTTGTTTTTATTTTTGTAGGATTGGAACTAGAGAAGTCATTTGATAAGAAGATTTTATAGGGTGATGTAGAGAAAGATTAAAATAGGAAGGAGTTTTTGTTTGTTTTGCTACAGCTAATATAGACAAGATGGCCATTTGTTTTAGTTTAATTCAAATGGATGCTAAGGATATTTTTGAACTTAATGGAAGTTGAGACTTCAAAAATTTATCTGCTTGTGATTTATTATACTTGTTTCATCTCTTAAGTTGTTTCTAGTTGACAGGAAAAATTTTGGTAAATTTAATTATTAAAAAAAATTTATTGAAAAAAATGCATATTACCGACGGCCAAAATAGCTGCTGGTAAAGAAAGCTTTAGCGGCGGCCATAATTCGACACTAAATTGACATTAGCGGCGGTCACAATTGGCCACTAAATAGACATTAGCGGCGGCCACAGTTCGCCACTAAATACACATTAGCGGCGGCCGCAATTGGTCGGTAAATATGATCCATTACCGGCGGCCGGGTACCGTGGGTAAATCATATTTTTAGTGGCGGTTTATAACCGTCGGTAAAAATTACTTTTAGCGGCGGCCACAAACGTCGTCGGTAAAAGTGTTTTTAGTGGCGGCTTTTGTCCATCAGTATTTTAATTGGTCGACTAGAATTTTGGTCGTTTTAAGTTTTGGGTGACCAAAATATGAACTCCTTTACCGGTGGCCAAGATCCGTCGCTAAAGGTAATTATAATTACCGGCGGCCTCTTTGTCGTCGTTAACATATTTAGCGACGAGGCCTTCAGCGACCAATCCGACGACCGACTCTGGCCGCCGGTAAAACTTTTACCGGCCAAAATATAGGTTTTACCGGCGGCTTTCGACCCCTGCTAAAAGTTATATTTCTTGTAGTGTGGACAGCTGCAGATTTGGAGGATTTCAAAGGCATGAGGGTGAAGACCATGGTAACTAGAGGGAGGGAGGTCATTTTCAAGCCCCCATGAATTCGCTTTTGGGCGGTTTTGCTTTTGCTTTTGCTTTTGCTTTGTGTTTGCTTGGTCTGTTGCTGCTAGTCTTGCTGATTAGTTGTTTTTTATTAGTCTTGGTATACTGCTTATGTACTGATTCTCTTCTTATCAATAAAGTTTTTTCACCGACCAAAAAAAAGGTGGAGTTACATTTGTATAGACTTTGAGAAAGGTGTACTTCAAGGAGTGTCACAACAAGTTGTGCTGGATCATGTGTTGATATTAATGACTCAAATCAAGCGAATGTGGAGATTGTTGAAGTTGTGGCTTGATTAGAGCCTTTGGAATAGTCCCACATGAGTTATGAAGAAGACACATCAAGTGAAATATAAGGATGGGTCGCACTACTACAATGCACCAATAACTTTTAAGGTAAAGTCTCACACCTAGGCCAAGCCCGGCCAAGTTAGAGGGTGGTTAAGTTGGGGACAATAATGATGCTATGGATGGGATCACAGGCGGACTGGGTCCAAGTTGTGTAGTGGTGCTTGCGTGGGCCCTAAAAGAGCAGTAAATGGAGAAAGAAATCACCAACCATCGATAATAAAGAATTCTCGTACGCTCATGAATTATGCACACCCTCCAATATTTTTTAATTTATTTGATACAAACGAAATTTAAACCCACTTCTTTAGCCTTTACTATCAATAACACTAAATTTTACCAACCAAATCAGCTGACACTTGAGAATCACCACATAAAAATGATCTCCTTGCCATATGGTTCATTCCATAAAAAATGAGTGTTGTTATTGCCACTTATACTTTTGATGGGTTGTAGGCTTGTAGCCCAAGTAGTTTTTATTTTAATTTTTCATGAATCCACCCAAAACATGTTTTAGCGACCACTTCCACCACCAACCACCACCAATTACCATCCACATCACTTCCACCACGGGAGTAGAGATTAATGAAGTAATAAAAAATGGCAGAGAGATTGAGCAACGTAACATCTCTCTTCGTCTCCGTTCCGGCATGGGCCTTCTAGTCGGCAAACACGTCGTTTTCGAGAAACTAGTATGCTAACTACTTCAAGACCCTAGAAAATCTTTTAAACAACAAAAATTTCAAACCCAAAAAATTAGATCTTTTTTCTATTTTTTTCTTCGTTAGCTTTCTATAAACAATGAGCTTGTTTGGGATAACAGAATGCATTTGCTGAACCTTGCATAGATCGCATCGCTGATATGGTTGGAAAGTACTCGGGTTTTCCTTCAATCTCTACTCCGGCGGTGGAAGTGATGAGGGTGGTAGCGGTGGTGAAAGTAGTGGTGGTAGTAAAAGGGTTTTAACTAAGAAAGAAAAAAGTCCCCACATAATAAATTTTGGGTGAATTTATGAAAAACTAAAATAAAAACTACCTAGGTCAAAAGTATAAGTGGCAATAACAACACTCTAAAAAATTACATCATTCTTTAAATTTGTACCACTCAAAAGTTGGTTAAAATTTATGGTACGATTAAATTATTTATTTTATTATTAATTTTCAAAAGTAAATTCGTGACTGTTAGTACTTTTAGAATATATTTTTTTTTCGGGCAAGAAATACATAGAGTGGTGACAAAATTAATCACCACATGGTCAATTCCTCTAGATTTGTCGAATTGAGTGTTTTGGTTAGCCCTCTAGGGTTATCCAAAATGATGAGTTGGTTTTTATAAATATGTGATTTGCGTTATGTAGATCATATTTACAAAAATTCAGCTGAATCTTCTACACATTTTTATACAACCAATAATTGTCCGCAGCGAACAGACATATTCTACTCATTTTTTTTTTTTGATCGGCTACATTTTCGGTATATATATATATATATAGCAGATATATGGCCCCATGTTATGAGTTGCCACGTCAGGGATAAATCTAAGCGTACACTTATCCCAAAAGGAAGGGTTCGGATTGAGGGGACAATATTGGCCATATAGAGGGGGTCATATACCCGCTGTCATATATATATGGGAATGCCACATGTGTACCCAATGATAGTTAGGGGGCCACATAAAGATGATCCAAGGGCTGCATTTTAGTGATGATGGCCTACTCAATATACAGATCATCTACTCTAAAAAATATATCATTCTGAAACTTCTAACCCCACAAAAAATGTGGGGATTTATTAGTCGTTAATAAATATTGTTAACTTTAAATTAACTTTTTATAGGGTTAGAAATTTTAAAACAAGGTGATTTTATATAGGGATGATTCCTATGGGAGGAGAACCTCCTCACAGCCTTAAGATTATCTTTTTGTGGGTCCCACAACATAGTTGGGTACACATTGGACTTTAACATGGGCAAAGTAGCCTCCCTCATTTATCTCTATTATAAAACAGAGCAGTTTACAACTTAAAAGATAAATCTTGACCATTCATCTTATAATACAACTTGAAAGATAATCTTGGACAACCATCTTGTCATGCA
>MVGT01004291.1:401645-414808 GCA_002174775.1 Macleaya cordata
TTTTTTTTTTAAGAATGATCTCTTCATTTATTAATTGGATGAAATCCAACAATAAGTTTATGATTCAGATTAATTTGAATGCATTTTAATTAGATGGGGCTAAATTTTTTAGGACGTACTGAGCTAATATTGATGGGTAGGTGGAGGTAGTTTATTTATTATTGACCTTCTTGAGTTGTGTTTTAATATTGGTTGGTATTATAGGCCGCTGGCTAGTGTTTGGAGAAGCGGTTAACAACGTAAAGGATTCCAACAAATGTTAAAAATAGACTTGACATGACTAAAGTAGGATTTAGGATTTAGGGTTAACGGACTAAAATACCATTGAAAAAAAAAAAGAAAAAAAAACAAAGAAAAAAGAAAAAAGAGATGCCCCAAAATAAGTCTTACCAAGATGAAAAATGAGAAGATAATTAATATCCATAGCTATTATAATGCAATAACAATTACAGGTAAAAGATAAAACACAAAATAAGAAATCCAATTTTACTGCAAGACAAGAAAAAATAAATTAACTTTAGACCATGTTTTTAAACTGTGGTCTAAAATGTTTCAGTGGCCTTTGAAGGTGGGACTAATAGTAAACATTAAATACTAAAAATTCAAACCTTGAAGCATCTCAATGTGAAACCCATTATTGTCTTAGTTTGAAATTAGCTCGCAGAAATAGCATTATTTTTCGATCTTGAAAAGTGGTCCTAGGATTAACTTCACCTTCCAACCTCCCTAATTTGTTTTTGGTTCGGTGGTGCTCTTAGTCGCTTTGACTAACTCGAGCTAAGTTGGAAATTGTAGGTCTTATGTACTTTTTTTAACTTTCAATAAATATCTTTTTCACGGACCAAAAAAAAAAAAGAGTCTTTTACCTTAGGGACCCCAAAGTTCCAAATTTATTACTTTTTCTACCTTGAACTTCAAAAAACTCCCTAAACACCTTCCTTTTCCAACTTCGTTACAAATACTACCCTAAATCTTTCTAATCTCTTATTTGCCCTCCTCATCCAACCTGCTACTTAGGTTGCCTTTTTTTTCTTTTCTTTTTTTTTCACCGTTTCAAACAAGGGTTTCCCCAACTGTTCTTCTGGTCGCCTCTCTCTCTCTCTCTATTTCTCTCTACTTAAACTCAGATATTTTTTTCTTTTTTTATAATCAGATAAAAAATAAAAAAACATACCAGAAATAGAACATCAATTGGTTTTGAAGAGAACATTGAACCAATTTTATATACAATAAAGAACAACATTATCAAGAAAAGATATTTTTTTGGAGTCTAAACAACAATAACAGAAAAAGATGAAGAACAGTTATCCTTGAGGTTGTGTATAAACAATTCAATAAATTCCATCCGTTTATCAAAAATAAAGAAATTACACTAGGGATGACTAAAGAAAAAAAGGGACAGACTTTATATGAAAATAAGAACCCAACAAGCATAAATCTCATAATTAAGCTAATCACCGAAATCGAAACTTTAACCATTGTTTTTACAAATTGAAGAACATTCTAGGGATGCAGAACTCAAAATTAAAACTTCAACTATTGTTTTCACAAATTGAAGAACGATTTTGCATAACTCAATCCGCAAATAAATGCAGATATCAAGAATAACTCATTAGCCGAAAGAAGTTGTAAATCAAATAAAGTAATAATTTCAGAAATCTGTTGTCAAAATTTTTTAACTTAACCTTACCTGTTACATGGAATACCCAGACAAAATGGTTTTTCCTTGATTTTTTTCAACTACGTACAGATTAATTTGGGGTTCTCTTTCATCTTGAAATTGAACGTAAGGAAACCAAATTGAAACAAATAAACACAAGAGCATATGGAGTGGAAAAAACATTAGGCTCTTGATGGATCACATAGAGAAAGAGGCTTACCAGTGATTATAGGTTGAAGAAGAAGAACAATTGGAAAAAACTCTGTTTTCGACGAAGAATGATGAAAAAAAAAAAGAGCAACCTAAGTAGCCAGTTGGTTGAGGAGGGCAAATAAGGGATTAGAAAGATTTAGGGTAATATTTGTAACGAAGTTAGAAAAGGAAGGTGTTTGGGGAGTTTTTAAAGTTCAAGGTAGAAAAAGTAATAAATTTGGAACTTTGGGGTCTATACTGTAAAAGACTCAAAAAAAAAAAGTGGTCCTAAGATTAGAATCATTTGTATATCTATACTATTAGTTAAGAGAATGAAGTTTTTTGGGCTTTTTACTTTTGGTGTCCTTAAAAAATTTATTTTTTTGTTAAAGTTTAACTTCACTTTAAAAGGGTATAATGGTCATCTTTTGCCCCTAAAAAAGGATAAATTAGTAATTTTATCCTCACCAAAACATAACCGTTTCACTTTTGTAAAGAAAATTAAATCTCTTCTATAATTTTCTCACTTTCTCTCTCCCTTAACTATCCTTAAAATCTCTCCGCAACTACCTACTCAATTTTCAAGTTTCTCTCCATGACGTGCAATTGATATTTTCATTTTTTGGTGTTTTTTTTAAAATTATTTTTTACAATTAATTGCATTAATAGTTTATCACAAAACCAGTGTAAGGAATAAACCCAGTGTAAAGAACACGTGCGACGCATGTGCACAACGCTTGTTGATAGGTGAAAAGAGAGTCTAAATCCTCCTGTCCCAAAATCCCTATTCCCTCTCTATCCCCTAGCTAGAATATCGTCACCTGTCCTCCACTAAGTAGTTATTAATTATCTACTTAACCACTTTTAACTCTAGGTTAACTTAAAATAAAAATTAATTAAAATCAATAAATAAATAAAAAATAACGTTTTTTTCTGCTATATATTTGGGACCGTCCCTTCCACTTCCTCTTCTCTTCATATCTGAAGCCCACCTCAATCCCACAAAACTCTGGGACAGAATTCTTAAGTTTTCTTTTTCCTTCTTTTTATATACTTTTTTTTTGGAGAGGAATAAAAATTGATTCTAAAAAATAAGCAATGATCATGCCTTAGGAGGAGGAGGGCCACAGGAAAATTTGGGACTTGGCTTCTACACGGATTTGAAACGGTTCATATACTATAAATATATAATGTTCATTACTAGCTTCCACTCGTTTCCTTCTTTTCAAAATAGTAATGGAAATCTAAAAGATATTCTTTTTTGTTTTGATTCTTAATCTTGTCCTTTTGTTGTGATTTTAAAATATAAATTCATCTTACAAATTTTTTTTGAAGAACATAGATATTAGCAGAGATAATTTTGTCGAAGATGGAATTCAAACACAGTGCAAGTTAGATTTTGAAATTGGTATCGACTTGAAATTTTTTTGGAGAAGATGAAGGATTTTAAAGTGGTATTGACTTTGAAATTTTTTGGAGAAGATGACGGATTTGAAAGAAATAATTTTTGGAGAAGATGAAGACAATGAAGTAGAGTTAGCAGATGCTACCTACTGCAAATTACTTAAAGTTTGTTTCAATGAAAAAAAGAGGAGGGGGAAGGGACGGTCAATTAATCGAATCCAAATAGCAGAAAAATGTTAGTTTTTTTATTTTATTTATTGATTTTAATTAATTTTTATTCTAAGTTTAGGATTAAAAGTGGTTAAGTAGATAATTAATAACTACTTAGTGGAGGCCAGGTGGCGATATTCTAGCTAGGGGATAGAGAGGGGACACGAATTTTGGGGCCAGAGGATTTGGACTCGTGAAAAGAAGTGCCCGAATACCATGAATAATTATATTTCTCTACGAATTGACAATCACGTTAACTAGGTAATATATTCAATGCAAAGCATGTGATTTTAAAAGCCGAAAATGAGTAGGATGCCCGTGAATGAGAAAAAATTATAACAACGGTGCGCGTTAACAAACCCCAATTAATGAATTTGAACATAAAAATGGCTATAACTTTCAAAATATAAATCGGATTTGAGCAAAATTTATACCATTGTAAAGTATTTTTCAAGATCATTAAAACAAGATCAGAGATGAATACCAAATTCTAAAAAAAATAAAACTAAAAAAACACAAAAAAACTATTTACGAAGCTATAAAAATTAAGATTGTATGCAAATTACAACTTGCATAGGATTTTTTACTATAAAAACATAATTTTTTAGTTTTTTTACTATATGCAGATGTTCAAAGTATGCAAAAATAGTCTATGTAAATTCTAACTTGCAAATGTAAAGGTTTTTAACTATGCAAATGCAATTTCTGGGTTATTTTTATTATGTAATTTGTTTGTATAGAGGCTTAGAAAAGTACAGATGCTCAAAAGTATACAAAATTACCTATGCAAATTACAATTTGCATAATTTCAATTTTTTCATTATGCAATTTGTGTGCATATTCGAGTTACAAAGATTTTTTTTTCTTTTTGAATTTGATATTGTTGTTTAGTCTCATTTTGGAGATCTTAAAAAATATAAATTTTGTTAAAATCTGATTTGTAAATTAAAAGTTATAGCATTTTTATTTTAAAAATATTATTTTCTCTCTCTGCCACGTCATCAGTCCACACAAGCAAAAACAGTTAGAAGTCCATCTTTTTAACAAAGGAAAGGGTAGTTTAGATACCAAAATTTTGCAGTTTTAAAATATAAGAAGGAACTGACTCATTTGCTTACAAAACGCAAAAAAATAGAGATTAGGCTTATAAAATAAAAAGTGTTTGTTATCTCCATGAAACCGTTATAAAAGGAGGGTTTTCAGCCCAATATTTTGTTTTAAAAATGAGTTACTATAGAAAGAAGGAAAACAAAAATTGAAAATGAATAATGTTGGGGAATAACCCGAGTGGGACACACTAGGGAAGACAATCTGACCTATGAGTTTACTTGAAGATCATTCAAGGATTAATTTTTTAGTATCTTTTCTAGTCGTATAGATAATCTTCACCTATAAATCATCCTATTTTAAAACCACTAACTCCATTAGAAAGTCAATTCAATTCTAACGGTGATTGAGCGATCTCCATATAGACCATATTACCTTCATTGGTTCCCCAAAGGCTAGGGTCCCCAACTCGGTCCCCTTAGCATTACTCATATACATATATATAGGGGAGGGATCCATAGCTCAATTAGAAAGCCTCATGGAGGCCAACATGGAATGATTCAGAAGCTATTTTTCGATTGGTGAGGTTGTTCTTTTCATCATGTTGATCATCATATCAAGAAATCAGGCTATTCTAGAACTTTTAAAACCCTCAAACATGGTTAGAAGTTTTAAAATAGGCTGATCTTAGGATATGATGATCTACATAATGAGGAGAACATCCTCACCAGAAATCAGCCTTCAGATCAACTCTATTTGGTCCCATTTTGCTCCAAAACAATAAGTGATGCGATAATTACACAACAAGACATGGTACAATAACCTGACTTGTATATACCCCAAAAACTTAATTGCTTTTGCGATATACCCTCATTTTAATTGAAATTAGAAATATACCCTCAAGTTCATAGTTTTTGTTATAAAAGAGACGTTAAGTAACCACGTACACAACATGTAACGAGTACTTTTACTAAAATGCCCTCACATGTTGTACACGTGAACTTCTTAAGTTTCATATTTTTTAACTACCCAGAATACCCTTGGGTCCCTTCCACTTAGCCTAATCCTATCCAACGGCCAGGATATAACATGTAGATCTTACGGTTGAGAGATAATAAAGCCGTATCAGACCTTTGAAGGTCCTTAATGGCGGCTTGAGGAGAGACGAGAGAGTTGTAGAGAGAGAGAAATTAAGTGACGGCTAAGAAGAATAAAGGGAAGAGAAGGGGTTAACGAGGGATTGGGGTGTCGCTCCAACTAAGTTGATTATGGAGAACGGTAAAGAGTGGAAATGGAAGTCTTTCCAGAGTAGCTAGGTCCTTCTGTTGTTGAATTTGTTGGTAAATTTAGAAGATTAAGATGGGTATTTTGGTTTCACTTTTAAGGGGGTTTAATTTCTCTAATATTTTTGAGAAGGGAGGATAAGTAATTTGTGAATTTTTTGGGACAGCCATGGGAGGCGTATAAGCAAGATTTATCCATTGATCTAAAGAATAATGTGCCAAGGAATTTCATCTACAAATTTGCATACTAGGCCATCAAAGCTCTTTGATTCCCTACTAACTTAATTTTTCGGTATTTAATTTCATTCTTTCTTTCTCTCTTTCCTTTAAAACACTCCTTTCTCTCCCTCAAACTGCCATTATCGACCTTCCAACGTCTGGACCGTCTGGTAAGTCCTTATTGTTTATCAGCCGTTAGATCGGAATGCTATATCCTGGTCGTCAGATTAAAATGATAAGATTAGAATAGGTGGAGGGGACCAATGTACTCTCCTCTTTAGAAAATCTGGACCTTAAGTAATATATGTGTGGTTATTTTCGTAAAAGCACACGTCACGTGTTGTGCACGTACTTAATGTCTCTTTTAATAGAATCTGTGAATTTGGGGTATATCCCTAATTTAATTAAAATGGGGTATATTGCAAAAGCTATTAATTTTTGAGGGTATATCACTAATTGTCCCATAACTATATAACAAAGGATGACGGTTTTTGGATGACTACGACAAAGACAAAGGGGGGTGGATGACCGTTATCCCCACCCTAAAAAATAAAAATTTGATGGTGGGTCAACATAACCCCACACCCCAAATGACCAAAATAACCTTATATTTTTTTACGAAATACGGGCGTAGTGAATGACCAAAATAACCTTATGTTCTTTTACGAAATACCGGATGTGTCTCGTAACCATAGTTATTTATTTACACTTGACGGTGGATTCGTGTGGAGTGGGCGCATTTGTGGGTGCCCACGAAGCGCGCACCGGGAAATGCGCGTAGCACGTTTGGACATTCAACCCACGCGCATGAAGCGCGTGTGGGAAGAATGGATAATTAATTTCTACGAACTAAATGACTGGAATACCCTTTTTACGAGCAATTGAGTCGTGCCATGGGCACGGCGATATTGCTAGTATATATATAGAAAGAATCGACATAGAGCCTTATTTGTACATTTTATATGTAGAGTGGCATGTGGGGCCTACACAAAGTTGATCTAAAGGCTTATATTTTTTGATAATGTTCTTTTTACCTTGTAGATCATCCTCACCAAAAATCAAATCATTCTAAAGCTGCTAGTCCCATTAAAAATTAGTTCTTCTCCACATCGTTCATTGTTCACCGTTAATTTTTTTATCAATTTTCGATTAATTTTTTATGGGGCTAGAAATTTTACGTTGATATGATTTTTTAATAGGGATGTTCTACTCATCATATAGATCATTCTCACCAAAACTCAGCCCTTGGTTCCTCATCATATAGGCCCCACAACCAATGTAAAAATAACAAGATACAAATAAGGTTGTACACCGATCCGTTCTCATATATATATATATATATATATATATGCAATTAGTAATGAGGTGATTATTTTTTGCCACTCTTATTATCACTAATTAGCAATAGACTGCAAAAGAATAATGCTACTTATACTCCTTTGATGACTTCTAGAATGAGGTGGCGAGATTTGTTTTAAACAACTTTACACAAAGCAGATCTTGCCACCTCATCATGGGAATCATCCAAGGAGTACATATAGCATTATCCATTACAAAAATACTTTTTTCAGTCATCCAAAAAGCATAAGGCATATTTTCAATTATGACCTCAAACCCATTAAGTGCTACGCCATAATTAAAAGGTTGCTTCTAGTTAGTTGTAAAAAATATGTAGCATTTTATGTGAGCTCCAATTAGTTGCAATAAGTGGCTAAAAAATAAACAATCACCCCCCTAAGAGCATCCACAATGGTTCTCTTTTTATGGATTTTACCTTACCCGAGTTGCTCGTCATCTCCGTCATTCCTAAAACAGTTTTGAATGTAATAAAAAATGTATATTAATTTAGGTGTAAATTAGTTTTTAAATAGCGAACCACACGGGCCCTAAATTTACAGTGAAGAACAAAGAAAAAAAAGAAAAAAATCAAAGATGTTAGTGAGACGTAAGGTTTTAGGATCGAACCCAAACCAAAATAATGTGGGGTTCACTTGAATTGTATCCAATTACTGAAATTTAGTGGGGATATTCTCCTCATTATGTAGATCATCCTCCAAAAAAATCAGTTCATTCTCAGAAAAATTTTCAATTCTTAGCAAGCTACAAGAATATAATCACACACACATATTATATATATATATATATAGGGATATGATTCACAACCAAGGTTTTGTGGTCAATATTAAGAAAAAGTTTTTTTAGGACCCAGATGATCTAAGGGTGTGAACATACATGATCTCCTCATCACATAGATCACTCTTGTAATTAAATTGTTCTCAAACTTTTAACCCCATTAAATATTGTTGGTTCAAATTAACGATTTTAATGGACGAATCACAAATAACCCAACTTTATAAAGGGTTAGAAGCGAACGATGTAATTTTGGTGGGAAAAATCATAAAATTGTCCCAAAAAAACGTTATGTCAGCCCCAAAAAAATCATAAAATAGTCCCAAAACCTTAGTTACGGAACCTAACCCGTATAAATATATGTATATCAAAACCCTAATTGATGGGTGCTAAATACCAAAAAACTTTACAAACATTTCATCATATTAACCAAAAATCTAATTTTTTTTATTGAATTTTTCGTTCCGTTTTTTATAGGTTGTGACCTACTCTCAGAGGTATCCTTAAATTTATCATTTTTATCTCACATTTTGATTAGGAATATCCTACTTCCAAATGAATCTCGGCCTCAGACGGGTGAGACTCAACACTAGAACTCGCTCACACACGTGCGGAGTGTTAAGTCTCGGTCTCGAGCGGAGAAAAATATAAGTGAAATAAAACTTTTGCATAAAAGATTTAATACTCGAATACTTTTTGTCAAATCAACAATGAAAAGTTTGTTGACGATTAAGCAAAAGAATCGGTTGAAGGTGGTGTCGGTTTTCCAACTTTTTCTCTTTAATCTATTTTTTTAAATCCTAATAAAAAAAATATAATTTTTAATGAGTTGAAAAATGATTTAAAAAAAATAAAAAGGGAAGCCACTCACATTATATTAAGTTAAACAAACTTAGATCACAACACTAAAAACACACGTTAACAAAATTCAAAAGTGATTATCACTTGGGCGACTTCTCTTCTCCGTTTTCTAATTAGGTTTCTTGAGACGAGATATCGCTGTACATTAAATACTGTATGTTTTTTATTACAAAAACGTGCTTCCACGGGTGGGTGAGATGTTGGTGTATATTAAATATTTTTTTTAGTCGGTGTTGGTGTATATTAAATATTGTACGTTTCTTATGATAAAAACGGTAATGCTTGAGTTACAGCAAATTCCTACAGAATTTGCTACCACTCAAGCATCCAACGGTCAAAGTGATTTGCATCTCCTCGTATTTCACATCCCATCCTAAAGTGTTATGAATCTCACCGTGAAATGTGCCTGCTGTAGCAAATTCGGTAGGGATTTCGGTAGCCCTAGCACTACCGTGATAAAAACGTGCTTCCAGAGGACATGTCGGTGTACATTAAATGCTCGGACGGATCCTAAATTTTCTGTCCCTTCTCTGTCTGCTAGCTAGAATTTATCCACCTCTCCTCCACTTAGTATTTATTAAATATCCACTAACTACTTTTAACTTCAAGTTAACTATGTTAATTTTAAATAAAATTTAATTAAAATTAAAAAGATAAAAATAAACTAACATTATTTTCAATTGACTATTCATGTGACGGTCCCTTCTACTTTTTTTTTCATTAATTAAGCCACTAGCATACACAGGTGAAAATACATTTGTAAGTTACAATGAAATTGACTTTCTACAATACTTATAAAAGAAAAAGGGAACTTTGCATAAGTATTGACAACAAATACATCAGATTGAGACATTTGGTTAGACAATCAATGTTTAATTTCAACTCTCATGTAGTCATCATAAAAGAAAAACGATAGTGGTATATCAAATTGGAAGTAATATTTTAGGCAAAGAGAGTATTGTTCACATTGGCACAAAATTGAGGCTAAAATAGATCCACAAAATGTTTGTAAATCTTGTGACTGAATTAATTGTCAAATTTATGTTAAAAAATAGCCATGATAAGTTTTATAAAATAACACATTTCATTAATACATCTAAGTCTAACTACAACCTTTTATCAAACATGTAATGTGCACCATACACTTTCGGTATATATAGATCTAACATTCAAAATTTAAATTACAAGACATTGAAACATACCAAAAATCTAACAAAATTCCTAGTTATATTTCAACATCTAAATTACATTTTCAGTTCAATTATGCTGCTGACTTTCAACGGAGATGAAGAAATAGTTAGTGGATTTTAGTTGAGCAAATTGGTTACTGCTATGTAGAACTTCAACCCCTTTAATTAATCTACTTTTTAAGATTAGAAAAAAAAAATGAGGAAGAAGAAGAATGAAAGATCTAAATTCTTTTGATTTGAAGCAAATTGTGTAGTGCCATGATTTGTTATTGTATTGTGAAACTCGGATCTGACATTCTTTGATTTGAAGTTAGATGAATGAAAGATCTATAGCTGGAGCAGTAGAAGTGACGATCATAACTAAAAAGATAATAGAAGAGAAAAGAAGAACCTTTCTTATTTGGAATTTTGGATTAATGGAGGAAAGATGAAGTAGAAGGGGCGGTAGTTATGGTAAGAAATAACATTAATTTATTTTTTATATTTATTTTAATTAACTTTTGTTTAAAGTTAACTGAGTTAGCTTCGGGTTAAAAGTAGTTAGTAGATATTTAATAAGAACTAAGCGAAGGATAGGTGGTTAAATTCTAGCCAGGGATAGAGAGGGAATAGAGAATTTGGGGCCAAAGCATAAACAATAAATAATGAAGTTGTTGGAAAATACGGGTTTGGTTTCTTGAAAATCAGATTACTACAACAATCAAAATAAAATGAAAAATAAAACTTATCTGAAAGGTGATCGAGGCTTGTATTAGATACAATGTCCTTATGACAAATTCGTCCCCGCAACGGTGCCAACGGTTCAATAGACATCTGTCTCCAAGGATACAACGATCACGTCGTACAGACGTAGCACTCCAATATGTACGCCCTAGCGAACTGAAGATTACTGTGCTCTCACACACGACTCAAAAACACTCATAAAGACTCTGAAAAAAGTCTTGTGCAAAACTTATCATCAAAATAAAGAAGGAGTGGATTTATATAGAGTCTAAGGTGACTCTCCATAAATCAAAAAGTGTATGTTCAAAGAGACATATGTCTCTTGGCCCATAAAAGGTACCTCTAAGAGACACAACTCAAGAAATAAAACTTAAAACAATTTTTCACTCAAAAGAATTATTAAATAAATTAAATAATTCTAACAATCCCCCACATGAGTGAAAAAAACAGACTAAACAGACAGACATATGAGAGCACAACAGGAAATGCCATGCATCGGTAAAGGTAGCTTTTGGCTTTGAATCTCTCCTAGTGATAACCTATTGGATTTACTTGGCTAATCAGTGAACGTAACGTCTTGAACTGGCAGTCGTTGATGTAAACCAAGACAATAGATTACACACACAACATCTTCTTATAATCGTCGAAGTTCTACGGTTGTGTTCATTTTGGACCTGAACAATTCCTGGTATTCATGAAGCGCTTTAGAGAACTCAGCCTTTTTAAAGTTCTCAAAGAAGCGGCCTACTTCACACTTTATATAAGTGATTGCCTATTTTAAGAGTATCCTGCAATACTCTGCTTAGTATTTCCAAGACTTAGGAATCATTAAAAGCAAATAGCTTATCCTTTTCTACGCTGCAGGCAACACTGTGTCATCTTAGGAATGGGTAGAAGCATATCTCTATTCGTACTCCTCAGTGCTACGGGTGAATCACTCTTAATTTCTGTTGTCCCTTTGAACCTAGATCTTGGGTTCTCCAGTCAATTAGGTTGGGTTTCCCTTAAGGTGATTCGTAGATTAAGGCTTTAATTAAGCCCATTCCCCACGATGATCTATACACTTGTTCTCTAGACATACCTTTAAAAATTGGATCTGCTAGGTTGTCCTTTGACTCGAAAACAAATGTTTAATGGTACATAACACTCTGCATTTTTTACGATCGCAGATAAGCACTATTTTTTTAAAAAAATTTCTTGTTATCTGCAACAAGAATTTTTAACACCCCCACATTTTTACAATAAGTAGGACAATGTTCGACTCATAAGGTGTCTTCCCTTGTGTTTTTAATTTGTAATCATTAATTTTGTTCCAAAGTTTCTTCCCCCACATGATGTTGGGTAAAACTTATTCTACAAAGGGCTGCTCCACTTCATTTTATAGTGCTTAAACATGTCTCAAAAGACTATCGATTGCTTGATTATTATGTAACGCCTTGCCACTAGATATTAGGTCGGTCGCTCTAATTAACACTCAGTACGCTACAAATAATTAAGTCGATTTACTTTCTCACTCTATAGTCTTTTGGCATGTCTACTACGGAGTCTAGTCTATACTGATCAGATAATGCAAGTTTATTTACATGACTTCTCATAATATGGTGCTATATCAAGTGATTCTTCGAAATCTCATGTAAAATTAATTATCACTATAATTAATTTAGAAATGTTTTTATCAACCTAGCCAGGTACATTTTCTTATACTCAAGAGATTCTTGCACAAGAATAAAAATAGACACCATATATTCAAATAATATGAACCTCGACACTATGAGGATATACATGAGATATAAAACTACATCCACTATCCCCCATATTTCATGACTAAATTCAGATTGTCATGAAACTCACTGTATTCGATTTATCCTTACTTTAAATGGTAGTCGGGATACTCTCACTCACGTACGGGAATGGTTCACAATGCTATAGGGGCTCTTATTCATTTTACATTGAACATTTTATACAGACCGTGGGTCAAAACTAGTAGTCAGTCAAAAGGTACTTCAAGTTTCATTCATTGATGATATCAGTTGTCTCAAATTAAAACCTCAATTTGTTTTATATAGAAGATTTCATGTTACAACTACTAACATGATTATAGTACCCCTTATTATCTACTAATATTTTCATATAATTACCACCAAATAGTGGTAGCATTACAATATTAATTATAGGTACACCAGAAATTTTATGCCTCATATACTGTATCAATGTTTCAACGACAAATATATGAACTCAATAAAA
>MVGT01004291.1:417412-431278 GCA_002174775.1 Macleaya cordata
AGTTATTTCAAAGTACATATATACATTTCAGAACAATTAATTTTCAAGAGACAGATATAAATATATCAGGTGGTACACAATGGATGTGGAGTGACACGTGGGTAATGTAAATTTCCTCTACGTACCCACTTATACAAATGGTTACTCCATTGCAGCATAATATATAACATCACATTGAACATCGAAAACTCCTTAATTAAATATTAATTATAATGCTTCTTCATGTTTTCTTTTCAACTTGGAACCAACGTACCCTTAATGGCCGGTCGGGAACCAATATGAGTGCTACTTCAACCAGAACGATATCACTTTAATCTTCCCATGCATATATTACAATCTAGAACAAGTGTGTACATGAGATGCATGCATATAGGATGCCATGCAATGAATCGACAAGTTCAAATGTAAATATAATTAACGGCTATGTTCATGCATGCTATATCAAAGTTATATCCATTCTCAATTGTTGTATCCTTTCAAAGTTTCTCTAATTATTTCGGACGTAACTACTTCTGACATTCATTTAAGTATTTTCATCACTAAATCGTTCATTACAATACAAACCCAAACAATATACAAACCTGTTCATTACAATACAAAGAGGTGTTTCCATATGATCGATTTACACCCATTTAGCATTCGTCAATTCGTACTCATGCTAGCAGGTCTGTATCCCTACGGTGTAAATATCAATTGAAAGCAGAAGTAGGAAGAAACGACTCTAGATCAGTATGTTGAAAAGTCAGATCATATATATGGTGTCTAGTGTCATCTCGTGGTACGTACCAGAGAATTACGTATCCATATACTATTAGTATTGTGTAAGATTATGAAGTCAAATTATACAAGTACTGTATGAAATGGTTTGAAGATTATTTCCTTGTCCCCATTAATGAATTTGGTACCCACAAATTAACTGGAGATTCAAAGTTCATTCAGTTTGATAACCCAACAACTGATGCATTGTGTAACTTACAGAGTTTGGATGTTAACCAATCATGTACCACCATCTCATTGTAAACTTATTAAATGTGGATACACATATGAGATATGAAGATGATGCATTTAATTATTTACTCTGGCTGTAAAAGAAACAATACTGGCATTAACACGTTTTGGATTCTCATAAAATCCCAATTAGTCAAATAAAACCTATATATTTTGACCAAATTTTGAACATTAACTATCATCTTGGATAATCTGGCGCACATCTAGGGATGACGGCATATATGCTTAATCACACCCAGAAACAACCTATTTTCAACAAATCAAACGTAATTATGTTAACGAATTTGTCTTAAGATTGTTGGAAATTCGGGTTTGGTTTCTTGAAAATCAGATTCCTACAACAATCAAAATAAAATGAAAAATAAAACTTATCTGAAAGGTGATCGAGAGGCTTGTGTTAGACACAATGTCCTTAAGACAAATTCGTCCCCGCAACGGTGCCAACAGTTCAATAGACGTCTGTCTCCCAGGATACAACGATCGTGTCGTACAGAAGTAGCACTCCAATCTGTACGCCCTAGCGAACTGACGATTACTGTGCTCTCACACACGACTCAAAAACACTCACAAAGACTCTGAAAAAACTCTTGTGCAAAACTTATCATCAAAATAAAGGAGTGGATTTATATAGAGTCTAAGGTGACTCTCCATAAATCAAAAAAGTGTCTGTTCAAAGAGACACATATCTCTTAGCCCATAAAAGGTACCTCTAAGAGACACAACTCAAGAAATAAAACTTAAAACAATTTTTCACTCAAAAGAATTATTAAATAAATTAAATAATTCTAACAGGAGTAACAGTGGAGTTCAAATCCCACAAAATTGAGGTTTAACTCCAATTTTAGTTTGAGTTTGACTCCCACCCATTCATCTTTAATTTTGTAAGTAAAATTAATTTGTTAAAAGCAGATCTTGTGCCCTTAGTATATTGCCATCACCGTTACCATGATTTTACACCGTTGGATTACTATAAACTAAACACTTCAGATTATAGATGATTTGGCAACATCTTTAATCTAACATGTTTCCTCTCTATCTTCTCTCTTGGACTCTTCACCATCTCCATTTCTCGTTCTTCTCTTCTCTGTCTCTCTAAAAGATTTGTAGAGAAAAAAAACCCCCTCATGGCCTTCTCTTCAATAAGGATTTCTCACAATCAAGAAGGTACAACTAAGTGATGTAGTTAGAAAGCATTTATAAAACAAATATCAAGAGAATCAAAAAATTGTGAGGCGTAAGAGCAAGAGAATATTGATTGAATATATTATGACCGTTGTTATCTACACTACCATTTTGTATCCATTGTGACCTAGCAAAAAAAGTTTTCTTAGTCAACCATGGTTTGACTTTTTAATTGATTGGGGCTATCCTCACTCTTTTATATTAAAAAAATTAATTTTTATCTATCTTCTAAATCAATAATTGAGAGAGAGAAAAAAGTAGGAGACAAAATATGTAAGGGTTCTTTTATCTCTACCCACAACCCAAAATACACCCCACCATCTTTATCTTCCCCAATCCACTGTCGACGACAGACAACTACCGGCGATCACTGCACCAAAGCCGACGACGGGAAATTTTCTTTTCTTTTCTTCCTAATTCCCATCTACCCCTTTCCACCACTATCACCACCACCACGGTCTTACAACCATCACTATAACCCCACAACCCTTTTTGAGAAAGAGAAAAAGAGGGGGAGAGAGTGATGGTCGTGGAAGAGAGGGGAAGATAAAAAAAATCCAAAGGGAAAGAGAGTGAGGTTCATCTTCATTGATGCTTGGTTGCACGAGAAGGAGCACACACATGTACTGATCGTCCACATATCAACGTGCAAGTACACTATGTACTCGTTAAATGGGCAACGAGCATAAAAATTAACTCTTACCCTCGTACAAGCTTAAATTTTTTAAAAAAGACTTCAAACTTTTCTTCTTTTTCAAAATAGGAAACAAGCATAAAAATTAATTCTCTTAGGACAAACTAATTAATAATACTTTTCCTAGACAAAATAATTAAAGAAAAATAATTAAAACTTTTCCTGTTTAACTTTAAAAAGGTTTCAATACCCCTTTGAAGAGGATAATGAGCCAAACCACTAACGTTCGTTGGCTTAACGACGAGCATGGACAGTCTAGGCTCGTTGTCATAACGATGAGCATTCATAAGCCATGATCGTTGTCCTAACGACGAGCACAACTTTGAAAAGTTTCAGTACCCCTTTTTTTAGATCGTTCAAGTATCCACGAGCATGTCTTGTTGGTGATCGGTGTCACACTAACGAGCATCGGATTGTAACGCTCGCTGTGCTTCTAACGAGCACAACATGATGGTAGATCTGATGTTGAAATCTCAGCTTCAAAGACACCCCAATCTTACAGTTATTACTAGTACTGCTACTACTACCTCTCTATAAGGGGATATAGAAATCACTACAGATCAGAAAAATTCCCCTTTTTTTACTTGTTCACATGACATTGTCCCCCCTTAAACTTTCAACGTCCTCAACCCCTATCCCCTTCCTTTTAGTTTTCTTCTTCCTTGCAGGCGGTACATGAAACGTGACCTTTATGTTCAGGTACAAAAGCAAAAAATACATCAGCCCATTAGGACAACATCATTGTGCTCGACCTCGCAGAAAGGAGCACAATCACTGTTGCTCTTTGTCACGACCCCGACTATGAGCCTTTATGCTCCTCACTGCAAGTCCGTACATCATAAAATTTAGGGATTAAATATGGTCTCTGTTTTTTTTGTTAGGGATTCAATTTTCTCAATGAAGAATAGGATCCCTCAAACCCCAGAGGAAGCTCTTGACGTTAATGGTATTATTGAATTTGGATTTTTTTTTTTGGGGCTAAATTTGGATAGAAATATGTTGATATATGTCAGAAACGAGCATCAAGCCTACTAACACGCAGAAAATGGGGCTACTGGAAGTTATGGAGATTGTGTTCGTCAGCACAACCACGATCAATGCTTATTTGTGCACGTGATCACGACAACGAGCGTCTTTGGTTGTGTTCGGCTGGTCTCCAACAAGCAGAACTTGGGAGATGCTCCAGTAACCTTTTTTGGCTCGTTAATAGGTCCACGAACATGTCATGTTGATGCTCGTGATTGTGCCAACGAGCATTGAACAAGATGCTCTTCTCTGCAACTACGAGCATACATTTTGGATCCCTAAATTTTTTTCGTAGATTTTGAAGAGAAAAAATAGAAAAAAGAAAACATAAATCAGAAATTACTTAATTATTGTGGTTGAGCATCCTTTTATGGATTTGAGGACCTGATTTCTTCACAAAATAAAAAAATAGAGAGGGAGAGAGTGATGGTCGTGGGATAGAGGGGAAGATGAAAAAATAAAATCTATTTTTTTTCAGATCTGGGAGAGAAAAAGGTGAGAGAGTGGGAGATAGAGTGGGTAGAAAGAGGGGGAGAGAAAATGGAAGAAAAGAAAAAAGAATTCGTCGGAGAGAGAGTTGAAGACGATGAGAGGGGCTCGCCTTCGGTTGGCGTTGAAGACGGTGAGAAGGGGAGAGGGTGGAGTTAAGGAATTGACGGTTTAGAGGAAAGAAGAGGGGTTTTGGAAAAAAAATATTATTATTTTAATATTATTAAGGGTAGGATAGCCCCAAACAAAAGGGTGGCTAGAATTAAGACATTTTTTAAAATTGGGGGATAGCCCTGATTAATGGTCACAACTGAGACAAAATGGTAGTGTCAATAACAACGGTCTATATTATTTAGGAGCTGTAGAAATTTAGTTGGGAAGTTTGAAAGATTGAGCCAAATCCAGGAAAAGCAGTACTTACAAAGAAAAAGAAGAGACTCTGCTTCAAACTTTAAATTCTTGTAATCTCCCACTGTAACTTTTGTCTACTTTGATTTTTGTAAGCTTCCTTATTGGCTTACTTTCTAATAAATATATTATCCTTTCTCTTCAAAAAAAAAAAACTCAAACTCAGCATTAAATATATCTTCCTTTCCAACTATTCTTCTCTTTTCTGCTACTTCTTACTTTGAGCATCATCTAATATATATAGAGTTAGGATTTTTTACTCTTGCGAAACTAGGGTCTCATTGTAAGGAGCTAGGGTTATCTATAAACTTGTACAGAGGCAAGGTTTTGCTGAATTGTTGGCATGGATGATGACTAGACTGCTACCTAGCTAGCATAACGGTACAAGTTGTACTATACACACTACAACCCACAAAAAAACAAAATTGTGAGGACTTCAAAATTTTTTTCAGTAGTGATGTTTGGACCAACCAAGTTACAAAAGTTGTGCCCGATGCTTATGCGGCATGGTCGGTCCTACTGTCATGTAAGTTGGAAACTTCTTCAAAATATTTTTGGGAGGAGAAAAGTGGTAGATCCCACCCTGCCACATAAGCGTCTAGCACTACTTTTGTAAAACCAGGGGTCCAAAAATTATTTTTGATATTTTTTATATAAGAGGGGATTAGGGTGATTATTATTAATACACTGAGAGTACATTAGCATGTGGGGTCCACATAGAAATCATTTAAGGGCTAATTTTTAAGTTGGGATATTCTCCTCATCATGTAGATCATTCTCATTAAAAATTAGTCGATTCTAAAATTTGTAACTACATCCATTGAGTGAAATCAACGATAAATTAAATGAATATCTCAACCACATGTCATTTTTGATATGTAATAAGGATTTAATTCATATAACGAAGCCATATGTCTTATAATATTTCAGATCGAGTGCCAATTACTGAGCAGACTGATCCAACTCGGTATCGAAATGTCCATCGATTTGGAGTTGGCGAAGTGTATCTAGCTAGATTGTGTACAACTTAACAATGAAAATGTACCTAGCTAGAATTTTTTTTTTTTTACAAACAACTGCTTACTCGGATGGTTTGCATCCCTCCGCCTATGACTTGAGAGGTTATGCATTCAAACTTTACAGGCCTTAATATTGCTATATCAAATGAATTGTTCAGATTCATCACTGACTAAGAACTATACAAGAATATGAGGAGCCAGTAAATTATATCTCTCCATGTATAAACACTTCATACAAATAATTTACTTACAACATCATCTTGTGAACAACCCTTAATCCATCATATGAATAAAGTAATAATATAATATCATGCTCATTAATAAATATAATTTATCAATGTTGTCAATTTAAATTATTTTAGGGCATAAACCCCAACATTATAGTCATAAAATTTGTTTACAACACTTTTATGAAGTCATATGCTTAATTTTATGGCTCATTTTTTACCAATAAAAAATTAAAAAATTAATTAACAAAAAATATAGTTAGTACAAAATGACTTAAACGTGCAAAATATTTTTAGCATATGCACAAAAATGAAACAAACGAGTCTAAACAATTTTTATACAACCAAAATGAAACAACATAATTTTTATTCCCGTAATATAAAATGCAAAAATTATAATGCATAAGCAAAAATTAATTTGTCAATGAAAAATTTTAAAAATTAAAGAAACATAGAGTCGATGCAAAACGATTGACACGTGTAAAAATTTTACAATATTCAAATAAAATGTAAACAATAAAGCTTCGATTTAAAGATGAAAGTGGTTAAAGCGTATCTACTTTTAAAAGTCCTCATTATTTCATGTTCAAATAGGTAAAAATTATTTTTGCACAACAAAAAAAATAAACTACGAATTTTTAAGTCAATCAATACAAATTGCAAAAATTGTAATGCATAAAAAAAATTAATTTGATCTAGAAAAAATATATTTTGCAGGAGAAAAAAAAACTGAAACACAAATATGATTCGTAACAAAAAAAATGAGAGAATGGTCTTTTTTATTCATAATGCACTAGTAGAACCATTGTTTTATTAACAAAAAAAAGTGAAATCAAAATATTTTTCTCTTTTGTCTTTTAGGTTAGAAAATAACAATAAATATAGTAGTTTATAGAAGAAAAAATCTTGAAAATATTAAGGAAATAAAAACGATTTTAAACAGAATAGGAAACTAATTAATTCAAAATTGTCAATTAAGCACCAATTAAGGAATAAAATCTTATTAAGATATTATTCTCTAATTAAAAAAAGGTAAACACAGAATTAAAAACAAAAGGAATTATTGACTAGTGGGGTAAACAGAAATTTTATCCCTTAAAAAATATAAAATGGTAAAATCAAAAAAAATAAGGGGATTTCGGCTATTATGAAATGTTTGTGAGTTTTTTTGGTATTTGGCAGTTAAAAATGGGGTTTTTGAGAAAATTATGTTAATTCAATTATATAATTATTGAGTAATTAATGCTGAATGTACCCAATTAATTTAGGGTCTTGTGTCCTTTAGGACACGATAAGGTAGGGGTGTAAATAATACCCTACAGCTCGATATTCGGTCTGTTTAGCCCGAGTCTAACTCAGCTCATGGCTGGGGACTAGAATTCTGTCTCGGGCTGACCCGGCTCAGCCCATTGAATATGATGGACTGTCTCGGACTTCAACTCACTATTCGATACCTGGCCCGATCCACTAATTCTCTTAAACCTTCCATTTTAGAATATATTATAAGGAGGTAGAAATAATTTTTGGGCCGACCGTTTTACAAAAATGGTACCAGACACTTATGTGGAAGGGTGGGGCCTACCCTTTTTCTCCTCCCAAAAGTGTTTGGAATGGGTTTCAAATTTACATGGCAGCGGCATCGACCATGCTACATAAGCATCGGGTACAACTCTCCACCGCCTCCACTACTATCACAATCTCCACCATGCAAACAAGTGGAGTCTAGGTATAGATTCTTAATCTTCAATCCATAAAATTGGCGGTAGATGGTTTACGTGGGAAGATGTGTTTGGTCGAATATTCGTACACATGGCATATACAAACAAGTGGAGTCTGTAATATTAATCTATGCATAGATTCTTTTTTTTGATCGATAAAGTTGAGGATATATATATATAAGAGAAGAAACAAGGGTTGTATGAGGAATGCACCCAAGTGGGTCAATAGAGGACCAAAAACATAAAAAATACACCCATACTAAAACGTCTCCAACAAACCCAAACTACAGGACCTAAAAAACCAGACAACATAGGAGAAAAAGTAGAGTGTCTGCCTATATTCATGGCGGATCAAAGAAGGTCTTACGCCAGTCGACTATAAGCTGCTGAAAAGTAATGTTTTCAAAAACCTTAGAGGCCGAGATCCAAAAAAAACCAAAGCCTTTACATTAATAAGCACTTTATCCATCGTGTTCACCTGATCTTCAAAAGCTCTTACATTCCTCTCTAACCAAATACTCCAAGTGATGGTAGCAGGCAGTAGGGTCCAAATATCCTTGCTCTTTGGCGACATTGATAACTGGTTCCAACTTTCAAATAATTCCCGAAGAGATGCCGGCATAATGAAATTGAGATTAAGTTCGCCCCAGAAATAACTCCAAACTTGATAGGAGTACTCACAATGCAGTAAGAGATGTGAAACTGATTCAAGCTGTTTATTACACAGATAACAATGATTAACAAGTGCAAAACTGAATTTAGCCAAGTTATCCGATGTTGTAATTCTATTATTATTAAGAGTTAACCAAAGAAAAAAAAGAGATCTTAGGAGGCCACGACTATCATACTTTTCACAAATCACCTTCCTCCATAAGCTGTTTTCTTCAATACTATACCTCCATAGCCATTTGGTTAGGAGAGCATCATTAGTTTCCTTTTTTTAAAATAGTACGAGACACTTATAAATCTCCAACGATTGTTTTTGAAGTAATAAAGAAAGAGTTTAATTTTTAAAACCCATAACTGTGGTGGATAGCAATCGCGCTTACAAAAATGTATAGACAAATTTTTTTTTTGCTAAGTAATTTTTGGAGGAAAAAAAATGTATCTATTTTTCCAAGTCGAATGGATTTTTTTTTTTTTTTGGAACCTCGGCGGGGCGAGGGGAAATTTATTGATATGAAAAAAGACCTAACAGGAGGGAGACATAATGCCTAACCTCCCCATACCTAATATAAGATGCAAACACAAATGCATGCAAAAAGAGGGAAACCTCCAGCCTTAACCTTTATAAAAGGAGACAGGGAGGGCCCCTTCTAAAAAAACCTAAACAACTAGCCACCCCATAGGCCTCCAGCCTTACCGTTAGAAAACGGGGGATAAGTAGGGTACAAGAAAATTGCTCAAAAAGTGTGTCCGACTGTCGGTCCATCCTGCCCCTTAACCCAATCTGATATAAGGTATTCCTAGTTTGTCTAGGCAAGCCAAACCCACCAGGCACGTTAGAAAATTAGTCTTGATGCTGTAGTTCGATCTACTCGAGAGACCTAAGGAGGCCATACAATCCGCGGAAGAGTTTAGTTCTCTATATACATGTTTAAGATTGATATTCAGATTTCCTGTGGCCTCTGTAATCCTCTGCCACCAGAAAGAGAGGTGCCAAGGTATGCTACATTTCCAATTATACCAACCTGCAATGAGGTTAGAGTCGACCTTGACTATGAAATTGGTGATGCCCAGCTGTTGGCACAGGAGTAGCCCATCCAGCAGCGCCCTAGTCTCGGCCAGATTGTTAGAACCCGACCCATAAAAACTATGGAAAGCTGCCAACAGGATACCCCGATCATCCCGGATGACTCCTCCTCCCGTGACCCCTGAGAGGAGGAGGCCCCATCTGTGTTAAGAATACAAAACCCCAGGGGAGGACGGGACCACCGAAGCAGTAAAGGAGGCTTGCGATGAACCAGAGTGGGGGACAACTTACAGACTCGTAGAATGTAATGGAGCATGCTAGGGCTGTGGTTGCTGATTCTTAGGAGAGGATTGATGTTGTGTACCCATTGCAATACCTTGTAGAGAATGGCGGCCATTGAGGATGGAGATTCATCATGCCTCCGACGATTTTGCTCCGACCAAATCTCCCGCATAATGGCCATCGGAAAAAGTGTGGCCAGTTTACTCATCTGAGACTTTCTGTGGGCGACGCTAAACCAAGCTACAATAAACTCCCGAAGGTCCCTGTAGTTGGTCCGATGTATCCCGAATAGAGGAGCTAGCCGGTCCCATAAGAAGGCCGCGATCTCACCACTTAGGAACAGGTGATCCACAGGTTCAATGTTCCTGTGCACGCAACAGAGACACCCCGACGCCAAGCTGATGGCACAATCTTGGATACGGACGTCCAGCGGGATGGCATTATGGAGGAAGCGCCAAAGAAGAACCGACATCTTCTTAGGAAGGAATTTGGCCCAGTCGTGTCGGGCAAGGGGGCATGTCAGCGCCTGATTCAAAAGGAGAAAAAACGCCGACTTTACCATGAACCGACCATCTGGAGAGGGAGCCCAAAGTCATTCATCCGAGTCAGACTTGAGGCGGGAATCGTACCAAATCCGCATCTGAGCGATCATAGCATCTGATATACCCGGGATACGGAAATTGACATCGGCAGCTTCCTCATGCCAGATCGGGCCGGGGGTTCTACCTCAGCAAAGACATTAGTCAGGACCCCCATGTTGCTCCAATTTTTATGCCAGAAACTCATATTCCCCTACCCAACTTTCCAGGCGGAGTTTTGCACAAGACTACCGATGAGACTAGCACATTCTTTCCAGAATTTAGACGCTGTGATGGGGGGAACATAGCTAGACAATATGGTGATATCCATACGATACTTTCCCCTTAATAAAGGTAGCCCAGTTGGAGCTATTAGCAATAACCCCCTAGAGACTCTTGAGTCTAAAGCTACGGACCACGTCCTTGAGGTTATGCACTCCTAGGACCCCTTCCACCAAAGGGGTGCAAATGTTATCCCAAGACACCCAATTGCGTTTCGGTTTCCCCTCAAACGAGCCGCAAGAGAAGTTGGCAATCATGCGTCTTGCTATGTTGAGCACTTTCTTAGGGACTGCAACCATGGAAAGGAGGAAAATGGCCATACTGGCAATGATGTGTCTGATCATAATGAGTCGAATGGATCTCTCTACTTGATATATCGATTCTATGGTCCATGATAATCATTTTGCATGACTGCTATCCCGCACTGCCAACCGATCTCTCTACTTGACATCTTGATTATGTGGTCCATGATGATCTTTTTGCATGATTGCTACCCGACATAGATAATGTCGTTTTTCCCACAAGATTCAAACTCCGAATTCTGATCTAGACTAAAATATATCCTTTTAGCCACTAAACCTCTCTCGACAAGAAAAAAAAGGGTTTAGGCCACGGTTTTAATTGTGTTGTCTTAAGTATTTTATCAACGTCTAAACTGTTAACATCTGGGATCGAGCTTAAAACTTGTGATCTTATGGAGTTCGGACAATGCTATGAAGGTTGACTTGACCAAAGTGTAACCTGAACCGTGGCCTAAAGTATATTTTAAATCACATTTTTATGAAAGTGTGATCTAAAGTATGTATCAAACCACAAAAAAATATTAAAGACAACAGTAGTGAAAAGTAGAATAAAGTAGAATTTACCAATGCTGGCTCCTTTATTAAAAAGGGTAGATTAAGTCATATAGTTAAGACAGAGATCTAAAGAGAGAGAGAGAGAGAGAGACATCATAAATGAATTAGGCGATCGAACGAATCCCTATTCAAAGCATCATCAACTAAGTATGCGCATACTACTCTTCGTTATGGTTGAACAGTTCGATCTCAACCCCTTCAACAGTCACCTCTCCATGACGAGGCACCAAAGTAACAACCAAAGTTTCCAAATCTTCGGCCTCAATATCTTCAAGCAATGTGGTTATACCAAGCTCAAGGCTAGCCTTGAGTTCAGCGTGTGATGAACCATGGTCCCCGTGGGGAACCTTCACGAAGCTACCAGCCAAGTGACCGTGGTCTTGACCCATGAGCCCTTCGATGGGTTTTGTCACAAATACGTCAAACCTAGCCGTTCCACTAGTAACCTGTAGCCCCTTGATGAGGAGAACCTCAGTTGCATCTTCTTTCTCCGCTTTGCTACGAGATGACTTTGGCCTCTTTACTATTGCTCGAATGACCTCTGACGTGAGTGCCCGTGGCTGAGTTCCAAACTCGGAAACTGGGGCCAGTTTTACCGAATCACCCCCACTCCTCTTCTTGGCTGCCTTCCTCATTTTCCTGCATTTTGGACCAATGTCCCTCCATGGAAGCTTTTCTGGCTGGTAACAATATCGAAGTTGTTCTGGTGTGAGACAGTCCTTCACCTGCAATATACTATACTACATTAGACGTACAAACATCGAGGCATCGAACACGTGCACGTCACAGAGAAATGATTGTGCAAAATAAGTTTGAATCCAAATGTGACAATACGTACCTTAACCTTAACGACTTGTTTGTTCTCATCGTAGAAGATGAATGCAGATTCAAGCCAGTCAGAGTCTTTGAATTCAGGCTTACCCCCACGGAACTTAGTGTATAAGTCCCACATACGATCGACATTACCATGGTGACCGAAGAAGATTGGGTCACGTGCAGCACTTACGAAATTACCCATGTCGTAGTATGGAGATGTAGTCGGTCCTGACCAATTGTGCACGACGTTGTGTATTTGCTCACAACTCCCAGAAGCATGAGGCGGCACAGCTTCTCCAGCCCTAAGTGGTTTCCCCATGAAGAGGGATGGAAGAAGTTTTGATTCCTTAAATATACTGTCCAATCTACACAGATTACTCAGAGTCACCTCATCAATCTCTTCTGGAGTTGTTGGATTACTAGGATTACTGAATGAATAATTATAATCCAACAACGCATCGTAATGATTGTGGTCTCTTAAATCGTCGTAGAGAGAGGATTTTCCGTTTAAGTACATCTTAGGCCAGTACATTCCTTTTGGGGTGTCCCAGTTCTAGAAGGGAATGGCGAAAGTTGGGTCGTCAATAAGTTTTCCGAGGATCCTCTCCCAGAAGTAGAGGTAGTAACGGTGCCACGGGAGGAATAACCAGCTCCCATGGATCTGCAAGAGGTTCTCACTTCTAACCTGTTTGTAAGCACCATTGCAGTAGGTGCAATGAACGGTAGCCTGTTGCATGTAGTTCCATGGATTATCTGGCTCTTTCATAGTAAGTTCCTTCATCTTAGAAATGGCCAATTCAAACTTTGCGATCTCATCTGATGTTAACTTGTGAGCGGGTTTCCTCACTCGGAGTGGTTCACTAGACGACGGGGGCTTGAAGTCGACAATGGTGGCACTCTTATATGGAGGACAGCAGTTGACCTCCTTACCCGTCTCGTCATCCTTTGCGGGTTTGCAGCTATTCAAGGCAGGTGGCACTAAAGGAGCACCAACGGCGGACATGCCTTGCTTGCCGATAGTGGCGGTGGCGCCATACATCCCTCCCAATCCAAGGAGCACATTTCTCCTATCAATGTTACTGCCATGGATGTAATCAGAGGTCGATCCATCTTTACTGTTTTGTTTCTGTTCACAGGAAGTGTAAGCAGCTAGCTTGCCAACATGAACTGCATGGGGTGGTTGGACTACCGACTTATTGGTCCTCCGAAGAGGATTAATGCCGGAGATGGCCGAGGGAATGGTGGTGGTGGTGGTGGTGGCCAAGAGTGAGATAGACATGATTATTAGATGATGAGTTTGATTATTATCAGAAAGGAATATATATAGAGAGAAAAGATTATATATTAATCTAGTTTATCCTCTTCAGCTTAATTTAATACTCCAAAACTATAATATATATATATATATGAGAAAACGACTAAATAGTCCTTTTTCCCATGTGTTACTACAGTTTGGTCCCAGCTATCTTTTTTTTGTCTAAAACATCTTTTGGTAACTTCTTTTTTACTGTTTAATCCTTTTTTAATTAATTAATTATGTTTTAATCATTTTTTTTAATTCGTGTGCGTTTTTCTTTCTTCTTATTT